>CM034355.1:34449214-34467274 GCA_019925275.1 Mytilus edulis | reverse complement strand
TCTAGCTAAACATACAGATAAGCTTGATTTTAACACAAGGAAATATTGTACATATATTTACAAGCATTCAAAATCATCATGTCAATTCCGTTACTTGCTTGGATTATAGTGCTTTTTCGGTTTTATGGCGATGTAGATACAAAAGATTCAGAGATATCTTTAAGTTATCTGAATGACAAAATGCTCCAATTCGAAAAACTCGTGATTAAGCAAAATGACAGAATATCCTATTTGGAAGAAAATCTTGCGCATCAAAATGACGAAATACAGACCTTAAAACAACAAATAAACAAACACGAACCAGATATTCGATTGGTCAAACATGGTTTGAGTATCCTAAAAAAAATCATAATGAAAAAGCAGTTTTTGATATCGAGATCAAATGAAAATTATCCAACACATGTTCCATAATGTTTCCATTATTTTTTTTGTATTTGGTGTATGTTCTTGTCATAAGTAGTTACAGTTTGCCTTTCAATTTTATTCTGGTGAGATATTTTTGCTAAAGTTTTTCAGTTTGGAAGAAAAACATATCTTAAAATCTTGGTATTCTGCACTTTCTTCTATAATGCTTAGGCCTGAAGCAATTGACTGCACTTAGGTATTTCAAATACAGAGTTACATATCAGGGATTAAGAGGTGTAATTATAAATGCATCTATACTATTAAACGAGAAGACCTCATTTTGTGTGTCGCTTCTCTTCCTTCCACAATAAATCAATCATCATGCATCTGTGTCCTATAGGTAACACGCATAGTCGCATTAGTCTTCCATTCTTATGATTATTAAGATTGAGTTATTTTAGGAGAAAAACGACAAAAAAGGAGTTCGGATACTGACTTTTAGTCATAGATAAGACTTCCGGTTTGAAAGATGCACAAATACAACCAATCGTATGATAGATAACAAAAATGAAAAATAAATAAGCCAATCAGAGCGTTCTCCGTATCATGGCGTTTAGACGCAAAAACCACAACTATTATACCTCCTTATAGAGGACAATTATTTTTCGCGTTTATCTACATGTAAACTACGATTATACTACTTTAATATATGTAGAGACTCTCTGTATTCTGTCTACTGTTTTCTTTGAAATGTTTACTATTTAAGGGGTCATACCAGTTATATATATTAAAAATAAGTAAAACATTTGACACAAGTACAACCAATCGTATGATGGATAACAAAAATTCAGAGCGTTCTCCATATCATGGTGTTTAGATCGCAAGAATCACAACTATTATACCTCCTTAGAGGGGACATTTTTTTTCTCGTTTCATATTATGGTGTTTAGATCGCAAGA
Organism: Mytilus edulis; assembly: GCA_019925275.1. Lineage (NCBI taxonomy): Eukaryota > Metazoa > Mollusca > Bivalvia > Mytilida > Mytilidae > Mytilus > Mytilus edulis. Next base: position 34,465,970 of record CM034355.1, on the reverse strand, counting down.
ACCATAACTATTATACCTCCTTAGAGAAGACAATTATTTTTCACGTTTATCTACATGTAAACTACGATTATACTACTTTGATATATTGAGAATCTCTGTATTCTGTCAGGGATTTTCTATGTTAGTATGTTAGTATATGAAAGTCGGCCCTGATTCTGTCTGCTGTTATCTTTGAAATGTTTACTATTTAAGGGGTCATACCACTTGCATATATATTAAAAATAAGTAAAACATGCTCAACTTCATCTAAAACTACCTCGACCAAAAACTTTAACCTGAAGCGGGACAGACACGGACAGACGGACGAACGAAAGAACGGGTGTACAGACTAGAAAACATAATGCCCATAAATGGGGCATACAAATTTATTGTTGAAAGGGAAAATAGTGATTTGGCAAAAATGAAAGTAAGGTAGAGATTAGAAGTAGGCAGGACCTTTTTCGGGGCGTCGGGATCGGGTGTTTTAAGCTCGGGATTTGGGGATTGATCCTTACGGGATCCGGGAATATATTTTTCGATTTCGGGATATGCATTTGTTTAAATTCTGCATCTCGGGATTTCATGGTTTAAGCCCGGGATTTCGGAATCAGGACCCCTCCGACCACCCCTCAAATTGGCCTTAGTCATTTATACATGATTCATATCCTACAATTGGCATGTTAATAAGGCTCTCAAAATAAAAAAAAGCACTGATGGATTGTCCTAGAAGCATATTTTATTAGACTAATAATGGTCTATATATAAGCAGTTACATTTATTACATGTTTTAAACGGTGCAAATTGTTAATTTTTTTTTACTTTTACCCAAATAGGCATTGTAGCAAAGGAGAAGAATAATTGTGGTCTGAGGCCAGACACACGAAAATAATTGAATTTAACGGAAAGGAAACAAATATCGGACTTTGGAAAAAAGGAGAGGGCTTTTGATACCTTTTATGAAATTCTCCATACGTAATAAAAAATCATCCTACAACAGTCCACAAGCTGTAAATGCCCGCGAATTCGCGTGTGTGTTCTAGTTACATATAAACGTAACAGTTGGAGGGAACATTTAAAATAAATACCATATGCAACAGCCCATGATGCTTGTTCTTAATTCATCTAGAACTAGCGTTTTAATTGTTTTACATTGTCTTATCGGGGCCTTTTATAGCTGACTATGCGGCATGGGCCTTGCTCATTGTTGAAGGCCGTACGGTTACCTATAGTTGTTAATGTGTGTGTCATTTTGGTCTTTTGTGGATAGTTGTCTCATTGGCAATCATACCACATCTTCTTTTTTTTTATAGTGTTACATCCCACAGACAAATTCTACTTGCTCTTGTATTTATAGTCTTCAAGTTTGGAATTTTGGATCCTCAATGCTCTTCAACTTTTTACTTGTTTGGCTTAATAAATATTTTGATATGAGCGTCACTGATGAGTCTTATGTAGACGAAACGCGCGTCTGGCGTACTAAATTATAATCCTGGTACCTTTGATAACTATTTACACCACTGGGTCGATGCCACTGCTAGTGGACGTTTCGTCACCAGCCCAGTAGTCAACACTTCGGTGTTGACATGAATATCAATAATGTGGTCATTTTTACAAATTTCCTGTTAACAAAACTTTGAATTTTTCGAAAACTAAGGATTTTCTTGTCCTAATTTTTCGAAAACTAAGGATTTTCTTGTCCCAGGCATAGATTACCTTAGCCGTATTTGGCACAACTTTTTGGAATTTTGGATCCTCAATGCTCTTCAACTTTTAAGTTGTTTGGCTTAATAAATATTTTGATATGAGCGTCACTGATGAGTCTTATGTAGACGAAACGCGCGTCTGGCGTACTAAATTATAATCCTGGTACCTTTGATAACTATTGGCATCATCATATTCATAAACCATGACAGATGCTTGTAAGTTACTTACCTAAAACTTGAGCGTATGTAAAATTATCTTTTAAATATAATTTGTAAGAAATCCAAAGTAATTGGAAAAGAAAGGACATCGTGCCAATACAACCAATAAAGCCCCCACTTTTAATGTTCTTATATTTTCAAACGGTTTAAACAACTAGTTAAAATGACACATGACGTTTCGCTTCAAGTTCAAAAAAGTTTTTAAAAAATCGGATTTATAATAGGTAGGTTTGAAGATATTAATCAGTAATCTTTGAACATATCTTTAGAGTGAAGTTAGCAAGATAAATTTATGAATTGCAAATAAAAATGGCTAAGTAATAGTATAGCATTTGTTTTTCATAAAAGATGCCGCTAAATAATAAGAAGAAACGACAGCTTTATGGAATATCGTGCAACTGAGCGAAATATACTCTATTGGTAGCACTGCTTGCATGTTGCTACATAGCAATGGAGAGTTCACAATTGAAAAGCTGAAGTGATCCCTATGCATTGAACGTTTTTTCTCATTCGATCTTTTATTGTCAATTCATATAAGTAAGGCATATACGAAACTGTGAATGTGGTATACTTTTTTATTTTCAGTTCGATGTAATTGATGCGTTTGACCCAGTCACCAAACTTTGAATTAATGAATAAGAGAACATCATCTTTATTTTGAAACGTGACATTAATGGATAATTTTATCTTTATTTCATTCTTCGTGAGAAACTTCTATATGATAATAAATAAAAGTACGTGATATAATTTCCAACTATCCAATAGAGTTGAAATTGCGAATGACCGTACGGCCTTCAACAAGGAGAAAACCCAATATCACTCAGTATTAAATATTTGAAAGCCCAGAATGAATAAAGATATGTAGCAACGTTATCTAGAACTAATAAGACCTACAAACAATTTTAGACATCTCAAAGTATTGCTTAATTAAAAACAGAAACAAGGGGTTGTTCCTTATCTCTCTCATTTGTGTATACATTTGTTGTAATGCTTAAATGTTCATCAAGATATGCTAAACACACGATTTCCTGTTTGTTTGTTTGTTTGTTGTTTCTTATTAAAAAGAAATAAGGAGTGGTATATTTACAAACTTGAATAATAATTCCTGATTGGAATTTAGATTAACTTACAATTCTGCTTTGTTCTTATAGCTACTTAATTCAAATATATTCTACTGTTAAGATGCTTTTTTAATTTCCTTCACCATCCCTACTGCTCGCCAGTAAGAATATTGATTTACATAGATCACACACTAAGCAAACAAAATAATAAAATTCTGCGCAAACAGTTATGACATATTGGGTAGGAGATAAGAAACCAGAAAATGGCAATGTTACAAAATCAAGATAGAAATTTGTCAAATATTTCGATATGCAAATCAATTTATGAAAAAAATATATAATAATGTATCTGATACATGCAAGTCTCTTGCCTCGCACGCCTGTCCGATATATTGCAGTAAAGGGAACTTTGAAAATGCAATTTTAAAATTCATGATTTTTTTTTTGAAACCAGAACAAGTTATTTGTGACCATGTCCCTGATCACTCTATCACAGTTTTGTTTTCTTTAAATTAAGAAATCTAGGTGAAAATCCTAATTTGGCGTAATTATTTTAAATGGTTTTGAATCTCATCATTACAAAATTGTGCTCTTACTTTATAGCTATATATAAAGATGATGTGACCATAATTTCTTAATAAACTTCCATGACCAAAACTTAACCTGATACAGAAAGTACCGGAAGACTTAATGTCCCCCGCTATGGTTTGTACGCGAAAAAAAAGCAAGAAAGCTCACATGCAAAATTCAGAATTTGGTGTACAGAATTGTTCTGGCAAAAAAAATCTTTTTCAAAATCTTTATTTTTATTTATAAGGTAATTGACAGTTAATACACATTAAACATGAATTCTAAATCATATGTATCTTGTTAGGTGCATTATATTTGCGCGCATTACCATAACATTTGCGCGCAAAAATCATTACTTTTTTTTTATATTATTTTATTTTACATAACCTGTCTTTTAATCTAAATTTACCTGTAAAATAAATGCGCGCAAATGTAACTAATAGATGCGCGCAAACGTAGACACTTTTAATCCCCAAAATGCGCGCAAACGTAATGCACCCTTATCAATTGGGTATATAATAAAATTGAGAATGGAAATGGGGAATGTGTCAAAGAGACAACAACCCGACCAAATAAAAAACAACAGCAGAGGGTCACCAACAGGTCTTCAATGTAGTGAGAAATTCCCGCACCCGGAGGCGTCCTTCAGCTGGCCCCTAAACAAATATATACTAGTCAAGTGATAATGAACGCCATACTAATTTCCAAATTGTACACAAGAAACTAAAATTAAAATAATACAAGACTTACAAAGGCCAGAGGCTCCTGACTTGGGACAGGCGCAAAAATGCGGCGGGGTTAAACATGTTTGTGAGATCTCAACCCTCCCCCTATACCTCTAACCAATGTAGAAAAGTAAACGCATAACAATACGCACATTAAAATTCAGTTCAAGAGAAGTCTGAGTCTGATGTCAGAAGATGTAACCAAAGAAAATAAACAAAATGACAATAATACATAAATAACAATAGACTACTAGCAGTTAACTGACATGCCAGCTCCAAACTTCAATTAAACTGACTGAAAGATTATGATTTCATCATATGAACATCAGGCACAATCCTTCCCGTTAGGGGTTTAGTATCATACCATCATAACATATATGAGAAGAACATAACCCGTGTCATGCCAACAACTGTTTTTTAGAATAAATGTGTTTAGTTCCGATGCAAAGACCTTATCAGTGACTCAATATTAACGCCAAAATATGCAATCTTTAATGACTTGACAACAGTATCGTAATTATATCCCTTCTTAATAAGTCTATTCTATGGAACGCCATGTCTGTCTTCTGATGTTGATTTTTAATATGTTCGGTGCTTTATTCAATATGTTCAGTAGTATTTATATTATGTTCAGTAGTTATCATATTATGTTCAGTAGTTTTGACATTATGTTCAGTAGTTTTGACATTATGTTCGGTGCTTTGGTTATTATGTTCAGTAGTTTCATTATTATATGCAGTGGTAGTTTAATTATGTTCGGTACTTCTGACGTTATATTCAGTGCATTTTTTATTATTTTCAGTACTTTCGACATTATGTTCAGTAGATTCAATATTATTTGCAGTACATTATGTATTATCTTCAGTGGGACCCGGTTTCTTTATATTCTGTGGATTGTTCATTATGTTCAGTAAAAGCTTCAGTATTATTCTCTGTTCAATGAACTATATGTTCAGTGGTTGTATTATTATGATGATGCAGTTAAAGTCGTAAAATCAAAACGGAAATTGTCGAAGAAAAATAAGAGCGCAGATATTTTCGACAGACTTTTTCTTTATGGAAACCTTTACTGGATGGAAAAAAAATAGAAGAAATGGAAGCAGTATTAAATCGGTTTGGTTGACGTTCACATTGTGTCAATTTTCACAAGGAAAACAATACTCCTGACTTAATTTGTAAGATGTCATGATTGATTGATTGTTGTTTTCTGAACTACAGTGGCAAATATTTCACGCATAGTTATGACGAAGAGAAGAATTTCTAAACAAGAAATAAGAAGTTGCGTGCGTTGTCGTTGATACACCATGACCATAGTCGACAACATGACAAAAAGCAAAAACAAATAATAAAAAATATATTCTATAGCTTTTGTATTCCTAGTAGGTAACCCTTTTGTTGGTTTGTTGTGGCATATTCATCTCAGGCACCGACTTTTAACAGACCAGCAACTACCTCCTTGTAGATATTCTTAAAGTATTATGAATCCCACCCCGCTACAAGGCGCTTAAATATCAGATATCTATTTGAAATAACCAAGATGAACTAGGTTGTGGATGAGGTTTACAGAATAGAGAAAGTTGATTTATAAATATGACCATATCAATGATAATTTATGTTAACACGTATTAGCCAGCCTTGAACCTGTATTTGGATACTGTCAATCTATTCCTCTTCATTCGGCTGTAGGCTATCTTTGGTGGATCTATAGAGACTTAATCCAGAAATACTTTGTTTTTTTATATGCATTACCTGCATGTCTAATAGGCAGTCTATTGTAATCATATTTACACTTATACCTAGTTAGTTTTTGTGTATATAGTTTGAATTTGGAAGATTAAAAATCTTCATAAATGATTATAAAATGGCAAACATACTGATACTCAAATGTTCATTGTTTGTAGCACTTTGTACAATATTTCATTCTATACCTTTGCATACCAGCATAACTTTTTCTGAAATTTATGACTATATAAAAAAGAAGATGTGGTATGATTGCCAATGAGACAGCTATCCACAAAAGACCAAAATTACACAGACATTAACAACTATAGGTCACCGTACGGCCTACAACAATGAGCAAAGCCCATACCGCATAGTCAGCTATAAAAGGCCCCGATAAGACAATGGCAAACAATTCAAACGAGAAAACTAACGGCCTCATTTATGTAAAAAAAAATTAACGAAAATCAAATGTAGGTAACCCATAAACAAACGACAACCACTGAATAACAGGCTCCTGACTTGGGACAGGCACATACATAAATAATGTGGCGGGGTTGGGTCAAGTAGGATAAACGGTACTGTAGTTAGGGCGTAGCTACCCGGAGGCACGACAGCACGTGCATCCACGTCGTTTTCACAAAAAAAAAAAAAAAAAAAAAAAGAGAGAGAGGAGATGAGTTGGTCAATCGGAATCGGAGACTGTTGGTGTCTTTTCCGTCTATCCCGGATATTAGTTTGACAACCTAGTTACAAGTGTTGATGAAGCTGTTCATTCAGAAAAAGATCGTAGCTCCGAAGTTGCGTGCACATTGATTCGGCATGCAAAAAAAGAAATGGCAAAATAAAAATTTATAAATTGAATGTTAAAGGAAACACCTATGTTGTTACTTTTTTTAATTGATGAAATATCATTAAATAACGACATTTGGTTTCAAAATAAATTTTTGTTTTGGAGATTATGACAAAATCGGAAGGTTACTTGTATCTTTTACAAGATATTTACTTTTGAATTTGTAATACTCAGTCTAAGATATGTAGTTTTGTAGCACATTTTACAGCGTACAGTTCATCAGTTTGGAATGAGATGTACCAATCGGCATTAGAATTATCAGATTCCTTCGATATCGTTGAAAATATGCCGAGGCGATGTGGTTGACATGCAGACTACCGGAGCCAATCACCCTTCAACCACGCCAAAACAGTATTGGAAAGTATTTTTTGCGTTCATAGACCATATGATAAGGCAACTGGAGAGTGGAGTCGCGTCAAGTTATCAGAAAATCGCTTCTTTGTGCTGTATCTGCTTTGCTCATCGTGTTGTAGGAAATATCACAAACAAACAAATCTCAATATTGTCTGAACATACGAAACTGACATCAGTGGCGGATCCAGGGGGGGGGGGGTTCCGGGGGTGCGCACCCCCCTTTATTTTTGCCGATCAATGCATTTGTATCGGGACATATGTTTTGCACCCCCCCCCCCCCCCCTTTGCCCTGGGTGCCCTGGGTTAGCACCCCCCCTTTCGAAAATTCCTGCATCCGCCCCTGGACATAGCATGTAATTTTGACGAATTCAATTGGGAGGTCGCTCGATGCCGAACACGTACGCTGGTTTATAACATCTCGCGAGTGCTACCATGCCATGATGACCCTGAGATCTATCAGTCACGGTACTACGTATGTAATTGAAAACAAATGTACGATCAACAATTAACAACGAAAGTTACATAGCATTACTGCATATTCATCGGGATTTCAGTGTGAATGTTGACAAAGTAATAGAGAAGTTTGTTTCTGCCCAGACCCGAAGAGCAGATTTTAGACAATTTTGAGTAAATTCTGTATCACAAATATGTGTTGTTTAAGTATTACTATATTCAGAAGATTTATTAATAGTTTTACATTCATAAATTTTTATCTACATATAGCTCCTCTTTTAACCGTCATATGACCGAAAACCGAAAAAAAAAAAAAATTCTGCATATTATAGGGTCCCAAAATTTTTTTACTCATTTATTTCAGTTTAATGTAAAATTTAAACAGTTTTAACTTTATTACCCATGAATACATACACGTATTAATTTATTGCAAAAGCCGGAACTATAGTACCGTATATCCTACTTGAGCCGCGGAGTTAAACATGTTAGCGGGATCCCAACCCTCCCCCTAACCTGGGACAGTGGTATAACAGTACAACATAAGAACGAACTATAAAAATCAGTTGAAAAAGGCTTAACTCATCAGATGGACAAACATACAAGTAAACGTGGCCCGGTACTTATACATCCCGACACAAAAAAACAGAGAGTACTCGCAGTTATCTGACAGCTAGTTCAAAGCCATTAACAACTAATAAAAAAATCATGCATCTAAGACTGAACTATCAATCCGTACACATCCAACATCCAATGGATTTAGTGTAAAGACGTCATAAACAGCCAGAGAAAAACATGACCTTGTGCAATGCCAAGTTACAGGTATCGACAGATTGTAGATCCATGAATATGTATATGCATATAACATACTAGTAATATTAAGTTAGCTTTTAATTTACTGATAACAAAATCAATATTTATACCAATAAAAACAATATTCAATGATCTTATTACAGTGTTGAATAGGTAACCTTTTAGAATAAGTTTATTTAAAGGAACGACAAGTTTACATGGATCATTTCTAAATTTCCGGGCACGGTTAACAACATTTCCGTAAAAATGAGGATGTGCTATCCCGTTTGAAATAAGTTTTCTACAGGTACAACCAAACTTCAAAACCAAATCTTTATATCTATGGAAAAATTTAGTAAAGGTTTAAAGTAATTTATGGTAACGATATCCCTGGTTTAATAATTTACCAGTAATACATAGGTTGCGTTGGTTAAAATCAAAAACGTCACAACAGACACGGGCATAGCGAACAAGTTGTGAAATATAAACACCGTAAGATGGTGCCAAAGGAACATCACCATCTAAAAATGTAAAAATTTACAATAGGGAACGAAAAATCGTCTCTTTTGTCGTAAATTTTAGTGTGGAGTTTCCCGTTTAAAACCGAAATATCTAAATTCAGGAAAGGACAGTTATTACCGAATAAATTTGATTTATTTAAAGTAAGTTCCTTGGGGTAAATTTCAGCAGTATATTGAGAAAATTCTTGATTATTTAACGAAAAATATCATCAAGATAACGGTAAGTGTTGTTGAATTTATCAATTAAATGCAATTTGGACGGGTCTTTTCTGAGTTTAGTCATGAACTGTGATTCGTAACAAAAACAAGTCTACTATTAAAGGGGCACAATTAGTGCCCATGGGGATACATTCAACCTGTCGATAAACTTTGTTGCCGAAACGTACATAAATATTATCAAGGAGAAAAATAACAGCTTCAATCATCCATCTCATCACACCTCCAGTAAGTATATCTAGCATATTTACCTTTCTCATTAGAGAAGAAGGCTTTAAATGAGTTGCAGCAAATATATCTACATTCAGCTTTACCAAACGACCATTTAATTAATTAGGAAAACTTTTGTTTAATAAGATAGTGTGGAAGTGTAGTGTAAAGAGTAGAAAAATCAAAACTATTAACAGAATCAAAAGGACCATCAAAAGCACGTAGTTTATCTAAAACATCCAAAGATTTTTTTACACTCCAAAAATAGTTTATACCACTATGTTCATATATTTTATTACAATAGTTTATGATAAGCTCTTAACTAGTTCATTAACTACTATTAAAGAGCTTAGATTAGTTGTAGAACACTTACTAGAGGCCGCGATGAAACGATATTTAAATGGTTTTTGTGTAGTTTAGGTAGCCAATACATAGTAGGGACCTTCAAATGTTCAGAAGAAGCCTCAAGCTTTGATGTGGTTGTGATATGCTTGTTTACTATATGACTCTCTGAGGAGCGGATGGACTTGAATGTAGATGAATTTAAAATTTCATTCTTAAGAACGTCCGTGTAGTATTTACGACATACCACCACCACATTGTTGGCTGCTAGTTGTTTTCTGGTTTTTCTGTTATTGCAGAGCTTTTTGTTGTTAGTGGTCATTTTTGGCGGTCTGAACTCTATTACGAACTGTTTTATCATTGTTGTAATAATTTGTGACACAATGCAGGAGAAGAATGTAAGGCTAACTTTGTCTACAATAGTTGTCGAAATGGTATGTCAAGATTTGTTAACTCGTGCAGTAAACTCATCCTATATATATACCATGATATAAAAAAAAATATTTACGCCAGACGAGCATTCCGTCTACAAAAGACTCATCAGTGACGCTCGAATAAAAAATAAATAAAAAGGCTGAATAAAGTACGAAGTTCAAGAGCCTTGAGATTCCTAAAAATTTTGCCAAATACAACAAAGGTATTCTTTTCTGAGGTAGAAAATCTTTTTTTCAAAAATTCAAAGTTTGTAAAAAGTTAACTTATAAAAATGGCCACATCAATGATAAATCATGTCAACACAGAAGTGTGGACTACTGGGCTGGTGATACCCTCGGGAATAAAACCAGCAGTGGCATCGACCCATGGGTTGATTTTCGAGGAAAATATCTAATGTACATAATCTGCATGGTAACATCAATGAACAAATTCTGATAATGACCAGTTCAACATTTCATTCCATATCAATAATTAAGCAACCCTTTATTCTCTATTCTATATTTTTTTGTCCACTTTCTTTTTTGGGGGCGGGCATTATTTTCTATTTTGTAAACTTCATCCACAACCTCATATTTGTTGAGTTATTTCAAATAAATATCTGATATTAAGCACCTATTAGAGAGGTAGGATGCATAATACTATAAGAATATCTACAAGGAAATTGTTGGTGGTCTGTTTAAAGTCGGTACCTAAGATTAATATGCTACAACAAACCAACAAAAAGGGTTTCCTACAAGAAAATCAAAAGCTATAAAATATGTTTTTATATTCTGTTTGTCTTTTTGTCGTCTCTCTAATGTCATGGTGTATCAACGACAACGCATGCAACTTCTTATTTCTTGTTTAGAAATTCTTCTCTCCGTCATAAATATGCATGAAATATTTGCCACTGTCCATTCAGAAAATATAAATCAGTCAATCAGGACATCTTACAAATTAAGTCAGGAATATTTTTGTTCCTTGTGAAAATTGTCATGGTGTGAAAGTTAACCAAACCGATTTAATACTGCTTCCATTTCTTCTACTTTCATTCCATCCCGTAAAGGTTTCCATAATGAAAACGTCCGTCGAAAATATCTGCGTTCGTTTTTTTTTTCTTTGACAATTTCCGTTATTGATTTCCCGAATTTAACTGCATTATCATAATAATACAACCACTGAACATATAGTTCATTGAACAGAGAATAATACTGAATCTTTTACTGAACATAATGAATAATCCACAGAATATAAATAAACCGGGTCCCACTGAAGGTAATACATAATGTACTGCAAATAATATTGAATCTGCTGAACATAATGTCGAAAGTACTAAACATAATGAAAAATGCACTGAATATAACGTCAGAAGTACCGAACATAATTTAACTATCACTGCATATAATAATGAAACTACTGAACATAATAACCAAAGCACCGAACATAATGTCAAAACTACTGAACATAATGTCAAAACTACTGAACATAATATGAAAACTACTGAACATAATATAAATACTACTGAATATACATGTAATGCATAAAGCACCGAACATATTAAAAATCAACATCAGAAGACAGTCATGGCGTTCCATACTATTCAAAGGTTTTGTAAGTTTCTGAGGTGAATACTGACACCTTTGTGCTTTATAAAGAATATTTCCATAAAAAATTAGATGTGAAATACCTGAACGTATTAGAAGTTTGCATGTTGAGCTATATTTACGAATGATGTCTTTATACCGATGATAAAATTTAGTAAATGTTTTGACTAGTTTGTGATATCGAAAACCCTGGTGTAATAATTTTTCAGTAATACATAAATTTCTCTCGTTAAAATCTAAAACATTGTTACATACACGAGCGAATCGTACAAGTTGAGATATATAAACACCGTAAGATGGTGACAAGGGAACGTCACCATCTAAAAACGGATAATTAACGATAGGAAATGAAAAATCATCCCTTTTATCATAAATTTTAGTATTCAGCTTTCCATTAGTGATATAGATATCAAGATCGAGAAAAGGGCAGTGGTCATTGTTAGTATTAGCTTTATTTAAAGTAAGTTCAACAGGATACATTTCATTAGTATACATACTGAAGTCGTCATTATTGAGAGCCAAAATATCATCCAAATATCTAAATGTATTATTAAATTTGTTTATCAGATGTTGTTTCGGTGGGTCTTTGCTTATTTTTGTCATAAATTGTAACTCATAACAATACAAAAACAGGTCTGCAATAAGTGGTACACAGTTAGTCCCCATTGGAATTCCGATAATCTGACGATATACGGAATCCCCAAAGCGAACAAAAATGTTATCTAGTAAAAATTCAAGGGCATATATAGTATCAAAGCATGTTTAATTAACATAGTTTTTTTGTTTATTGCTTCTAAAAAATGACCTAAAAGAGTTTGAACATATATATTCGAATTCTGATTTTTTGAATGCCCATTTAATTAGGGGTGTGAATTTTTTCTTAATGAGAATGTGAGGCAATGTGATATACAGGGTAGAAAAACCAAAACTTTGAACAGATTCAAAATCACCAATATAAGCATGCAATTTATCAAGTACTTCCAACGAGTTCTTGACACTCCAAAAGTAATTTATTCCACTATTTTTGAAGGCCTTATTTGAACAATTTATTATCAGGTTTTTAATTGTACCAAGTGTGCTGGTAAGAAGAATAGACAATTTAGTAGTTGAACAATGGCTTGAAGACGAAATAAATCTATATTTGTAAGGGGTTTTGTGTAGCTTCGGAAGCCAATACATAGTTGGGACTTTCATTGTATTTGGCTCTGCTTGTAAAGCGGTGGCTAAAAGTTTATGTTTGTTACAGATTTCGTTTTCTGAAAATGGAGTCAGTTGGAATGTTGGGGAATTGGTGATTTCCTTTTTCAGAACCTCAATGTAAAATTTACGTCAAACAATAATAATATTATTAGCAGCTTTATCGGCCGGGACAAAAACAAATTCCTTGGCTAGTTCTTTTAGTTTATGTTTGATACGAGAAATAGGTTTATTGTGGTTATTGTTAATAGTAAAATGTTCTTTAAAATGTTGAATACGTATATCAACTATCTTCATTACTGAATTAAAAAAAGAGTCCAAAGATGTACAATGTTCATTTCTTTTCATTCTTTAAATATGCAGAAACTATTTGCAACTGAACATTAACCAAACAACAAACCACCAATCAGTTTCTTCTATCAACACAATTTTTTAAGTCACCATACATTTTTATTAATATAAGTTAGATGTTTAATATTATTTGTCGTAACATGGTCTTCAACTAATCCAATATAAGCATTAAAGGTAGCTTGGGTAAAAAGGAAGAATATCTGGATCGTATTCAGTAAAATTGAGAATGGAAATGGGGAATGTGCCAGAGACAACAACCCGACCATAGAAAAAAAAAAGAAAAAAAACCAGCAGAAGGTCACCAACAGGCCTTCAATGTAGCGAGAAATTCCCGCACCCGGAGGCGTCCTTCAACTGGCCCCTAAACAAATATATACTAGTTCAGTGATAATGAACGCCATACTTATTTCCAAATTGTACACAAGAAACTAAAATTAAAATAATACAAGACTAACAAAGGCCAGAGGCTCCTGACTTGGGACAGGCGCAAAAATGCGGCGGGGTTAAACATGTTTGTGAGATCTCAACCCTCCCCTTATACCTCTAGCCAATGTAGAAAAGTAAACGCATAACAATACGCACATTAAAATTCAGTTCAAGAGAAGTCCGAGTCTGATGTCAGAAGATGTAACCAAAGAAAATAAACAAAATGACAATAATACATAAATAACAACAGACTACTAGCAGTTAACTGACATGCCAGCTCCAGACTTCAATTAAACTGACTGAAAGATTATGATTTCATCATATGAACATCAGGCACAATCCTTCCCGTTAGGGGTTTAGTAGTGTATTAAATATCACATAAGTAGTTAGTATATACAAGGTGCGGACATTTATGTTGAACAATTTTGAGTTATCTTGCTTTGTATACTATTGGTTTCTAATTTTCGTTTCCATTTTATATTATTCATATCATTTCAGGCGATCATACCCGAATAAATGACTGGGTATTGAAATATGGTCACCTTGACATTTCCAATACTTTAGTAAATCAACTCATGCTAAAAAGAGACTACCGTTTTGCAGTGTGGTTCGAATAATCCAGCAGGCACATATTGAGTGTAGTGTTACAAAGTATTGAACGGAACGGATATGTGATCTCTGCGCCGGAGATTGAATGTTTGATTGATTGATTGATTAACGTTCCGATCAGAATAAGGATATAAAATTCAATGCCTCGCACAGGACAACAATTCCGTCAAATACATTGTAGCAAAGCTTAAAAAACTTTGTTCCTTGATGGTGTTTTTAATTAAAAACCCTATTTACATCCATTTAGTGCATTTTTTTTTATTTATTAAAAAAATACTTTTGGTTACATTCTGTATGAATTATGTTGTTGCTATAAAATAATATTATTTCTTATAAAAATTTAAAAGATGTGGTATAATTATCCATCAGAGACCAAATGACGTAAATTTTCGCAATAATAGGCCCTGACATGTCAAAATGTAAAACAATTCAAACAGAAACCCAACTTGATATATTATGTATAAAACAATAAACAAAAAACACATGACAGACTTTCCATGTGAAGGGCCAATGAAAATAATATGCCGGAGCAAAACAGATGACATCATCTCAAACAAAAAACGATCGAAATCAATGCTATAGACTAATCCATAAATAGGACAGAATACTTGAGCTCTTTTGTATGGACAAGTAGTTTTGCTCCACTACTGGCACCCGTCGTGTTGTTAATAACAATAGAAAAAAGTAGAGTCGTATCTTTGACAAGTTATGAAAAAGAAAAAGAAGCTTTAATTAGTGTGTGTACAGCTAAGTTAACATATCTGGGATAATCTATAATCGCCTTTTCTTAATTGTCATCTAAATAACAACATTTTGCGTCCGCGTAAACTTTCCAAGAGATGACTAAAGATTGCATAAGAGATCAAAGTTTCATATCCTTCTTGTACGCAGAAAACTTTTACAAGTTCAATCTTAAAGAGGAAACTCATAGAGAAATAAACCCATATGGAACCGCCACTGTAATGTTGCTTTATACTAAAAGAAAATTTTAAAATGAACTTTTGGAAATTGAATTCCCTTTTTGTTTTTAAAAGTGTTCAGGTTAGAAGAAAATACTAGACAGTACAACATACCACACCACAGTAACCACTAACAATCGACTCCGTGACGTCTTGAAAAAGCCACAAGATGTACATATACATACAAAGACAAAAACAAAACACAAAGATAACTTATTAACGAAAGAAAGTTCGACTCTTGGTAGTAACACACGTTCATATGAACAAGAAAATCTTTGAACATTATCCATTTTGTATTTGAAAAACGCCATTTCCTACATTTTATTTCAACATCTTATAATTTAGACTGCTCCCAACCCATAAATAACGTTTTGTCTTTCGTATACAATCCATATCAAATAAAAATATTTGCAACTTGAATTTATTCGAAAAATACCTATATAGTCTAAATGTGCATATGGTCCGACCCGTTAAAACCATACGCAAACGTTCCAAATACTTATATGTTCCGGAACAGGAGCAAATTATAAAATAAACCTAACTTTTTGTTAATATTACCTAACGGCCATAAATATATGCATTAGCATATTTTTTTTTCATTTCCAGGAACACAGATTAATCAGATGAGCCCTTGCTTTATTTATGGAGGGTATTGATATGTATTCTAAATCATATATAAAACCATATTCAATTTAGTTTCATCTGATCTAAGCAAAGTATCCCTATCGACTGTATTAACCGTCTGCAAAAGCCTTCAGTATTATTTGTTATTTTACCATTGAAATTTGCCTTATGAGATCAACTCATATATAAAAACGGTAATAAAAGTAAATGTTTGAAAATATTAGATAGAGCTAAAACTATAATTACAAATTAGTGTCACTACAAAAGACGCCTCTTTTGAATTGAAATTTACTGGAATTGCTGCAATTTCTTTAAGAGAAATGTTGCATTTATGTAAAGAAATAAATGTTGCAATAAATAAAAATTGGTAATGGAAACCCGACCTTTAAATCAGTTTAAATTATAGAATTATAAAAACGTATATTATCCTGTCTAGTATCTTAGAGCGAAGGTCTGATAGTATGATTTTATCAAAAATAAACGGAGGGGAATCAAATTAATTGATGATTATTAAAAATGATAAAATCACTATATTTTCATAAAGATAAAAAAATATCTTCTTCAGTTTTAGTTATTTGAATCACTAGAATGAGGTCAGACACGTTCGAGGAGTCGTTAATTGCGTGTTGTAACGGTTATACCTTACTTGCAACATAATTTTCCATCCTTAAAATTTCCGCTCAACGCTCAGAATAATAATTTGTTTGTTGGTATTCATTAGGAGTATATGAATAGGCTCGTTTTCGGTATATTGAGCCAGAAAAATAATTCAATTATATTTACTTTCGTTTGCAATTTAGTTTATTCGTAGAACATTGCCACGATGAACGGAACATGTATTATGAAAACAATCAAAAC
>CM034355.1:34358042-34449114 GCA_019925275.1 Mytilus edulis | reverse complement strand
ACCATATAGTGAATAATGATACATCTACAAAATAAACACATACTGAAAACTTTTGTGTGAAGCATATATAAACATAGGTTAAAAAACTGTCAAAATAGGTGCAATTTGGGTACCCTCACGTTAGATCGGTAACATACTATTTATTATAAACTGCCACAAAGATCATAGTTGACACATTTGTAAAACTCAGTTTTGATACATGCATGCGTATTTAGATAAATGTTTGAAATTAAACGTACACCGCGCACAAAGATCAGTGAACTCTGTTTTGGTACATGTATGCGTATCTAGAGAACTTTGTTTTGGTACATGCGTATCTAGAGAACTCCGTCTGTAAATATAACGTACTACACAGCATCTACTTACTCAAACAGCCAATGTCGTCTTCGCTTACCATAAAGACATTTGAATGTTTTAGATATAATCTAAAGCACCAATTATTTAACAAAACATTATCTGATAAAACAAAAAATACTTCAAATTCAAAGTTATCATGACAAAGCTCGTTTTATCGCTATATCATATATCATCGGAATTATAGAACAATAATGGAAAATTTGTAAATTGCAAACATTGAGACACTTACGCAATTAACTATTATAACTGAAATCGCACAATATAAAGACTTTCTACGTTTATTATAGAAAGCAAATACCATTCAAGACGCATAATTTCATGAAACTGCATACGTTAACATTGTATCAGTTTAGAATACTTTCAGTCCTATTCAGTTTTGAGTTATACTTTAACAGCACACCACATTATAAAAAAGGTGGTGTGGTATGATTGCCAATTAAACAACTTTCCACTGAAGTCAAAATGAAGTGGATATAAACAATTATAAGGAACCATACGGCCTTCAACAATGAAAGAAACCTATACCGTATAGTCGACAATAAAAGTCACCGACAAGAAAAATATGAAACATTTCTATTGAGAAATTAAACGGTAGGAATTTTAACAACTTGCTTAAAACAAATTGATATGACAGACAAGAACCAATCCCAACCACTAAACTACAGGCTCTTGACTTGGTAAAGGCAAATACAGAATGTGGCGTGGTCAAACATGCTTGAAGGAGACAACCCACCCTTACCTGGAACAGTGTTGTAACAGTTCAACATAAGAACAAACCTTGACAATCAATAGATCGATACAAAGCAGAAAAAAGTATAACAAAAAGACAAACCGGACGTGGTAAGAATAAAGTGTTGTTTATTATTTTAGTACTGATTTGATAGAGCTGCTGGTGGACTGTTTGTAACAGAGGGTATAACCAGCCAATAAGTCTGTACTTTGCCCTTGACATTATTTATAAAATGCATTGCTTTATCTTGCAACAAATCACATAAGTCGCGTGAAACTGAGATGCATCCATATAGCTAAAAAACAATATTAGATATTTTGATATCAATTTGACTTTCGATTACTTCAGTTTTAATTTATCGCATACAACAGCTTGCTGATTATATTGTTCAATTGGTCTTTTTCCATGTCAAGAAAACTCGTTCAATGTCTGAAGGAAGACAAAATGGTATTGATGTCACAATAAACTGTAAATGAAATGAGAACCATGTCTCCAACCGTAAGACATTAGAGATTAAGTGAGATTTACAAATATTTGAGGCATCAGATTTATTGACATGGTGACCAACTTATGCGGTTTCTTTCATTAGAGCAACAGAGACAATTGTGAACAGAAAATTAATTTTCTGAGTTTTGTTTTCAGTCAGTAACATCAGTTTGCAGTATCTTAATAAAATATTAATATTCTTTATTTTTTTCAATGCTACATATTTGTAATGTTTTATGTCTATCGTAATGTTATTTGTATGTTTGTTTGTTTGTTTGTTTGTTTTTTCAAATTTATTAACAATCATATTGGTTTCGATTTTAAACTAATACATAAAAAATTTTATTCTGATATGTCCTGTAACTAAACATAAGTAGGCACCCAAAATTAATAAATAAAATAAATAAATAACGTATCACTGGAGCCTTTTATTTAATCAAACAGCAGCTTTCTATATAAACAAAATAAATAATGGAAGATGTGGTATGATTGCCAATGAGGTGGACAACTCTTTACCAGAGACCAAATGGCGTTGAAGTGAACAACAAAAGCATACCGTACGACCTTACGCATAGTCAGCTATAAAAGGCACCGAAATGACAAATATTAAACAATGCAAACGGAAATTTAAAAGCCTGATTTATGTACTAAACAACAGCAGCTTTCTGTGTACTTGTAGTGATAACATACATTTTATCAGAGAAGAAAATCAAATTAAGAAATTAAAAGCAGTGGCAAAATGACACATGCTTCCGCGTCGTAACAAGTCCTGTTAGAAAGATTAAGCTGAAAATGGAAAGGTTTATTATATTTGTTTTACTCAGACTTCATCATTGCTTGATCAGTTTTTAAGAACTGTTCTGTCGTAACGTCTCCAGAAAATATGTTCATGCAAAGAAATTAATCTGTCTTCTCATATAACAATGATTATATAATATACCAATCCTTTAACACTTTCAACAAAATTCAATTTATATCACTTTCCCTATTTAACTCGAGGTCAACAAAATGAACACGAGAACTGTATTGTTAGTATTCAAATAGTGTTATACATATTCATTACTATAGTACATTTAGACAATTTAATCATCAATTGATGGTTCACAACTGTCAATTTTTAGCTTCTTAATTGAACTTAAATTAAGATTGCAACTCCTACATACAAAATTGACCTTGCATGATATTGGCTGTTCTGTTTAGGTTGTATATTAGGTTTTTTTTAAATATTTTCCGCAATCATTCTTGGTTTCATGCATCGTAAAATGTATCCAAAACATACATTAATGCTTTAGTTTCATGCATGGCATGTTTGCGTAATAAAGCGTATCCGAAACATACACCAATCATATGATTTCATGCATGGCTTGTATACGCAATAAAGTGTACCCAAAACATATACCAATTTTATGGTTTCATGTATCGCATGCATAGTACGTGATAAAGGGTATCCAAAACATACATCGATCTTTTGGTTTCATACATCGCATGCATATGTGATAAAAAGGTTTTCAAAACCTACACTAATCATTTGGTTTCATGCATCGCATGCATTAGTAATAAAAGGTAAACTATCCAAAGCATACATCAATCTTTTGGTTGCATGCATATGTGATAAAAGGTTTCCAAAATATACACACATATTAGTTTCATGCATCGCATGTATATGTAATAAAGGTACCTATTCCAAAATATATACTACACGCATTTGAAAAAAGTTTAGACCTTTGATGGATTCTGTAAAGTTTATTCACACAATTTTGTAAAAACTTGGGACGATTTACTAAGAGCTTGACATGTTGTATCAACAGTCGACTATGATTGAAGACCGTATGATACCCTTTAGATATATTTTGGTGATTGTGTCGTTAACAGGATGTTATCTAATGAACACATACCCAATAATCAAAAAAAAATATAGTGTAAGTCATGCTGAATTATACTATCAAAAGATATGTCATTACATGCTTACATATTATAAAGTTGTAAAACATATATTATAGTATAAACGTCAATATTATTTTCAGGTTATCATATATAACAATAAGATTTAAGCAAAAAGGTGAAAATCACGAGCAACCAAGTTGAAAAGGACTATAAATCCTGTTAGGTATTAAATTTGAAAAAAGTCTACATATTTTATTTTTTGTATACTTGGACAAGAAACAGAATAAAACACAGAACCGATGGAAGTAAAGTACTATAATCAGCCATAAATGACTGGTTTGACAAATAGATAGACAAGGGCAAGATAACTATGATGCATTATGTTTACAGAATTCTTGCAATAATGATAGAGATTGTGTACGATCGAAGACGTTTGACCAGAATCTGTCCAATATCTAGAACAATTAATAAAATAAAGATAACAAAATTCCCTTCTTGTTAAAGCACGTTTCTTAAAGTACTTCCTTAAATGGTAAAAATGTGTTACCAGCAGTTTACATTAATTTAGATATCTATTTTTCTGCATGGAATGCATTTTAAATCAAATTGGAATATTTCAGGTTTAAATCTCATTTAACTTCTGTAGACGAACATTAGATTTACAAGAGGAGAAGTAATGATGCAAACAAATAATTGAAAAATGAATGGTCCAATGGGGATTAAACCGAGAATCTAAAGCAGTTTATTATATGATTGATAGTATTGCCATATCAAACTTCGTTTCAATAGTCTAAACTAGTATCAATACTATTCAAATTATGTTGCAGTAGTTTACCAATGATCAAATACCGTAAATCCGTTTTGATACTAGTAATACAAATCGACTGAAAACGTAGGAAATGACATGCACATGGTTACAAAAAAGAATCCGGTTTAAATATCTTAACATGCTTTTAATCACGAATAAAAGGATCGAATGATTGATAGTTGTTTACCTTAAGTCCAGAAGTAACTATGTCATGCATATTCCAAACGACCATTAAGAGTATGTGTATGTCCTACAAAACGGGTCGAGCGGAATGAAGAACTGTTACAGACTGCTACAGTAAAATGAAGACACGTTTCCTATGCTATATAGGGAAGATATTTTCAAAATAAGTTTTTACAACATACCATTTAGAAAGTTCCTTTAAGGGTTCTATAATGTGTTCAGAACAAGGAATTTTCCCTATAACGTTCCGTTTCTGGTTAAACGTATCGGTGTGTGTATACACCCACCACACCTAAACGGACATCACTTTTTAGCATGTTCTTAACTGCTGAATGTACAAAGTCCACTTACCATCTATTCTATTAGAATCATCGATACAATGAGATGTGGTTTTATTTTAAGGTTGACATAAACCATAGGCACGCAATTACCAAACGATAAAAAAACAACAACTCACTGTTTATGTCATAAGAAAACCACTGAATGGGTTATTCACTTAACATACTGATTTTTTTCATGTTCAGGTGCACACGTTCGAAATCTGGAGTTAAAGAAGATATATGTTCAAGACTGGCTTCGGGTATAGACACTTCAAGTTATAAAACAACAGAAATATATCATGCTTAAAATGCAGTTAATCTTTCTTTAGACTTTTTAATTATAAATTTAATTATAATTACCCTAGTGAAATTGAGTTCACAATTAGTGATCAATTATTTTTAGAAACATTTTTAACTGAAATAAGGGGGAAAACAATATCGTATGCTTCATTTAAAAAGAAAGAAACAAATAAATTAGAACATTTGCTAGCTGAAGATATAAACAAGTTGGAAGAAATAACCCAAACAGATGAAATTTTGGAACAGATAGAAAAAAAGAAAACGGAACTTAGAATTATCAGACAAAATAAAATGAGGGGTCAATACATAAGGTCAAAAACACAATGGGTAGAAGAAGGAGAGAAACCGTCAAAGTTTTTCATAAATTTAGAGACAAAAAATTATGTCAATAAAACAATTCCTAAATTAATTGATCAATCAGGAAATATAATTGAAAACCAAAAACAAATTCTAAACGAAGCCAAAAATTATTACAAAAATCTATATTCCAAAAATGAGACTATAAAATCTATTAATCTGAATAATGCTTTACCCCATAAAGATATACCAAAATTATCTGAAAATATGAAAGAGTCGTTAGAAGGGGAAATATCATTTATAGAATTGACTGATGCAATTAAAAGAATGAAAAATGAGAAAAGCCCTGGATCGGATGGATATACAAATGAATTTCTTAAATTTTTTTGGATTGATATAGGTAAATTCATACATAGATCAATTAAATATGGCTATAATCAAGGGGAAATGTCTATTACCCAAAAACAAGGAATTATAACTTGCATTCCAAAAGGTGACAAACCAAAACAATACATGAAGAATTGGCGGCCAATCAGTCTTTTAAATAATATATATAAATTAGCATCAAGTTGCATTGCAGAAAGGATAAAGTCAGTTTTAACAATTTTAATTAATAATGACCAGACCGGATTTATACCTGGTAGATTTATTGGTGAAAACACCAGATTAATATACGATTTACTACACTACACTGAAGAAAATGATATCCCAGGCATTCTCCTCCTCATTGACTTCGAAAAAGCTTTTGATACAATATCCTGGATTTTCATAGAACAAGTTCTTGACTTTTTCAACTTTGGAAATTCCATAAAACATTGGGTTAAAACTTTTTTTACAAATACTAAATCAGCAATAACGCAGAATAATTTTCTATCAGATTTTTTTACAATTGAAAGAGGTTGCAGACAAGGGGATCCTTTATCTCCTTACATTTTCTTGTTATGTGCAGAAATTTTAGGAATATTACTTAGAAAAAACGAAAACATAAAAGGTATTACTATTGAAGACTCTGAATTTTTGATATCACAATATGCTGATGACACCACACTTATTTTAGATGGTTCACCAGAATCCTTAGATGCATCTCTTTGTGTTTTAGAACTATATGCTGAATGGTCTGGTCTCAAGATGAATTTAGAGAAAACAAAGGTAGTCTGGATTGGGAAAAAGAAATATAGCCAAGATACAATGTGTGTAAAGTGGGGATTGGAGTGGGGTTCCAACAGATTTATGCTCTTGGGTATTAAATATTCAGTAGACTTACAAGAAATGGAAACACTAAATTTTGAACCCAAATTTAAAGAGATAGAAAGAACAATGAAAAGCTGGTCTAACAAATACTTATCCCCAATTGGAAAAATTACAATAATTAAAAGTCTTATAATTTCAAAGCTCAATCACCTATTTTTAACTTTACCAAATCTTAATAATGGATTACTAAATCAATTCATAAAAAAATTATTTGATTTTATTTGGGATGGTAAACCAGACAAAATTAAAAGGGAAACAATTGCTCAAATATATGAACTGGGTGGATTTAACATGTTAAATCTAAAACAATACATCAAAGGATTAAAACTAACTTGGGTAAGAAGAATAATCAAACAAACTAATAACTATTGTAATTTACTAACTTGTACTGAAAAATTGAATTAAATGAATTATTCTTGGTAGGTCCAAGAACACAAGTTAAAAATCCTTTTTGGCTGGAGGTTTTTAATGCTTGGACTGAACTACAAACCAAAGTAGCTATTAAGAACGAATATGATTTTATTGCATCTAATCTTGGAATAATAAAGAAATTAAAATTGGTAATCAAACCCCTCTGTATAAAAAATGGACTGAAAAGGGCGTCTGGTTAATAAATGATTTAATTGATAATGATGGACATTTAATGAATTGGCAGGAATTTAAAAAAACATATGATGTTGATACCAACTTTCTTATATTTCAAGGAGTAATGTCAGCTGTTTATTCCTATATGAAAAGTCTTAATATTAAAAATAATCAGCTTATGAAGCCTTATGGGCCAATTATACCAACTACTATTTCTATATTTATGAAATCTACAAAAGGATCAAAAGACATGTATAATGTTTTAAATAAAAAAATAACCAATATCACATCCCAGGAAAAGTGGTCTTTAATCCTAAATAGACATAATATTATTTGGAATAAAATATACAGACTTCCATTTTACATTACTAAAAACTCAAAATTACAGTGGCTCCAATACAGAATTAATCACAGAATTTTGGGAACAAATAAATTTCTCTACAAAATTAAAATCTCACAAAACAATAAATGCACTTTCTGTTCAGACTCAATAGAAACTATTGAACACATATTCTGGACATGTCCAAAAGTTTTTGATGTTTGGGAAGAACTTAATAAATGGATATTTGCAAAAGTCCAAATTGAACTACCACTTAATTTAGATATTGTCTTATTTGGGATATTAGAAAAAACAGAAAAAAACTACATAAGAAATCTCATAATACTATTAACCAAATATTATATATACAAAACAAAAATGCAATCTGGACAAGTAAATAGTGTAGCCTTAAAAAATTACCTTAAAGAAAATTTGTTCATTGAAAAAATAATATTTTATAAAAATAAACCATTGCAAAGAGCGTACGCCTGCTGGAACCCCTGGCTCCAACTAATGGAATGATTTTATAAGCAAACTCTCATGTAATAAAAATATCTACCCAATCCATGCTACCTTAGATTTAGATTTTCTATTCCTTTTTAAAATTATTGATAATATCAATATACGTTTATAGAAGGATTCAAAATATCAACTTTATGTACCTGTCTCGATTTTGCTGATGTACTATGAACTTATTTACTATAATTATATTGCATATATGAAGTTCTTTGCCAATAAACACATTACAAAAAAATAAAAAAATGATTTATAAAGAAGTGAAGAAGAGATGATTAGGAAGACCCAAACTAGCGATTACATAATGTTCCAATCCTTCAACATATCAGTTTAATTCAATATTCATCTTTCATGTGAACAAATTCGTATATATAGGACAACCTCGTGTTCAGAACAATTTCAGTGGAAAATTTCAGTTATTGTGTCAACGAAAAAATAGAATTTTAAATGAAATTTTTGTACTTTTCATGAAAGCATTTGAGACACATAATAGAATTATTCCTTAAACGTTTTGTTGCATAACACATTTATCTGAACTATGCATTATAAAAGGGAGAAAGAAAAGTGTAATAACTGTGTTATATTTGGTTTCTGATAGATTTCAATGAAATGACTATACTTCAGTGCAGAAGTGTTAGCTTCAAGATCAAAATCAAGAGAAAGATTTATCATTTATAATCTAACTATAAACCCTGAAATAACAAAAGTAAACTCTTTTGTTCATCTCACGCAAAACTCTTTCATTTTATTCAAAACTGCAAACATAGTTTAATTTAGAGATTCCGTCTATGATATTAAAATTATGGCTAACTTAAAGGTAACTGAAGGTCTTACCCCAAATAAAATATATTTTCTTCAAGATGGCTAATTTTTTTTCAAAAGAAAAATATTTCGGCATGAACAGCTTTGTACGAGTCCTCTTGAAGTGGTTTTTGTTTTTGTTTTGTGGTAAGACCTTAAGCAAACTTAGCTCTTATTTTGATATCATAGTCGAAATCACCAAATTATGCTACTTTGCTTTTTTTGCATTAATTGTAAGAAGTTTGCAGGAAATGAACAATGAAATTTTACTGAAAACGTCTTACGCACAACTAATTCTACCAAAAACTATTATAATAGTTGAAATTATTAATTTAGGCCATGTTCATCAATTTCAACATTTTATAACATTATTAATGAAAACCTATTCGATATTTCTGAACTGAAGTATCTAGATTATACCATCCTTTTCATTTATCAATAAATTGAACTAACCTTAAATTGAAAGGATTGACACATTCTACTTTTAAATTAACAGTTTTGGAGGTCAAATAATGGCTCTAATAAAAAAAAAGTAACTTTATTCTGGCTAGTTCTTTATACGTAATTCGTTATTGTAGATTACAGTTTGACGATTAATATAGAAACAACTAAATTAAAAAAAAATAGTGAAAAGTCAAAAGGTTGAATTTAGATAAATTCAGATGGAACTAAATTAATCTATAATTACTACAACCCTCTTGTTAACTCACGTGAACCTGTTGTGTAATAGTATCACCAAAAGAATCCAGTCCTTAATTTTGAGCATTACAAAAAGGCTAAGCAAACATCTATACTCTCAATGTTCGTGCAAGTATTTGTTTGTTGCTGTACCTTTTGTTGGATATAGTTTCGGATTCCCTACTGACAATGCCACTACATAACATTGATTTTTTAAATGGTTGAATTTCAATGATGAAGAAGGAATCATTGGTTAAAACTTAAAACACATACAGAAATTAATACAAAATTGACCATTAAGAAGGTAAAAACACTAATGAAATTTTACTCATCTTTTGTTTAAAATAAAACATTCTTGCAGGCGTTTTAAGTTAAACACGTCAACTGCAAAAAGCTGATACAGTATGCAAAACTAAAAGCAAAAAAGAGAGAAAAGAAAACTAAAATTCAGTCTTTACCTCTGACACTGACAAGATTAACGTTCGTCGATTCGGTTTTTAGAAAATAATTCGTTCACCCTAGCGCCATCATTCCATCATCGATCTTAACTGACAGGAAAAAGCTTATAAATATGTTCTTCAACCTCGTTAACATATGAAGTCTATGTAATTTTCACTGACCCAAAACTACAGAGCTTGTTATAAAGATTGATGGACAAAGAGTGTGCTTATCACGTCTAGAAATGTTCTACAAACACATTTATTGACATTAACAAGTACTTACCACCCATTACTAGTGTTTATTCAAGTTGTTTAGTTTCGGATTTTTTTCTAGGTGTTACATTTATTGTGTAAGTTGGTATAATTTCAAAAAAAAGTTCAGGGAAAGTTTAAAGCTGAAATAATTAGTTGAATATCTCACTAATACATATACCAACTATACAAATAAATAAATAATTAAACACATTTTACATAAACAGGACGGAGTTATAGGAGCATGAGGTAAAGGTGTTTAATATTCTTTTATGGCAGGAATCTAATATATTTTTATGCTGCTTTCATCTGATGTATAATATATTATGTTGAAATGTGACACTGTAATAAACTAATTACTTACTTACTATAAATCTAAGGTAAGGAATTTCCAATGGTCTGGTAACATTTCGTAGCGTATATCTAATAGCACTTCTAATAGAAAAAAAACCCTACATTCCACTCAGTAAATTGTTTCAATTTAAACGCATCTGAAGGAAATAGAACAATTCAAAGTTAAAAATTTAAGGGCTTTAATCCTTGTCAGAGTGATTTCTTAATTTCGAAATGTCATAGACAAATACAATAGTTATGCAATACTCCTACAACTTTAAAGAGATAAAAGAAAGAATGTCAACTCGCCAGTCATTGTCAGAATCAATCTTTTAAGACCGGATTGTCAACGGGAGACAGTTCAGTATTTCTCTGTAGGCTTTACTGGCACTTTAAACTAATGTTTTGTACTTTTAATATACTCATCCAAAAGTTCTGAATAGCAGAAGAAAGTACAAGATAGATTTTTTTTGTTATAATTTTTCTCAACCATATTCCGGCTCAAATAACGTCTAATTTTTTTCTAGAACTTTTCGGTCTGTCAGTAAACCCCTGTGCGAAATGTTTATTCATTCAATTAAGAAAAGTACAACGCGAAATAACCCACGTATAAAACAATACCACCAATTATTATGTTGTAATCTGTAGTATAGGTATATAACGACGCAAGATAAAAACTGACGAGGAAAATTAACCCTCGGCCACCGAAATCTTAATTTTTGTCGAATCTAGATGGTCGAGTAATCAAATATTGACAAGCTAACCGAAAAACTAAATAAATTTGATAAAACGGTAAACAGTATGGTCAAAAGTGTCGAGAGTATCAATAAACGAGTCGACGAGGTTGACAAAAGTTTGAACTTTATTAATACAGAATTTGAAAATAACAAAAAGCATGTCCGAGAAGTAAAAAAAAAACCTGACTGCGATACGCTCTGACAACGAAGAAGCATCGAAACTATTGCTAAACTACAAAAAGATTTCGACGACCTCAACGAAAAACAACTAGATCTACAAACTAGGGCGATGCGGGAAAATTTGGTTTTTACAGGTATCCAAATGCACGACAAAAATGAACTGTCAGATGACACTGAAAAAATCATTCAAAATTTTATGACAACTGAATTGAAAATGTCAACCTTACCAGAGTTTCATAGGGCTCATCGTTTTGGAAAGGAGTACACCGAAAAACATCCTGACGGGTCAATTAAGTTTATTACTAAACCTATAGTGTGTAGATTTGTGAATTACAAACAGAGAGAACTAGTACGAAAAGCCGCTCGTGAACTTAAAGATACGAAATACGGCATAAACGAACAGTTCCCAAAGGAGATAAACGAGCGCAGGAAGGCTCTGTGGCCCCACTTTCAAGAGGCACGCCGACAAAAGAAAAACGCTTTCTTTAAGAGAGACCGGCTATTCATTGACGGGAATGAGTTTTTACCGAAAAACAACACACACGTTAAGATACCGGTGTTATTGGTACAGACGAAAGACAGACGCGTTCAAGCCATCCACAAAAAGACCAAGGTGCTCGACCAAAAGAATTCAACCAGCCGAAAAATTCACAACCCCGTAGACGACCCCGAAAAGGCCCGCACTAGGTATACCGTGGAGGATTAAACAGTACCGTTAGAAATGACCAGTGTAAACAAACTAGCGACCTTCACTCTTGTTCATTACCTGTAAATAAAGATATTGATGTTCACAATAAAACTATTGAAATCCTTTCATTAAATGTATGTGGTATTAAAACGAAACTTTTGTATCCGGAATTAAAGTCATTATTAGATAAACATGACATTGTATGTTTAACAGAAACGAAACTAGATGATGTAGACGAAATAGATTGTGATAATTTTATTTTTCATTATAAAAACAGAAAGAAGCTAGCAAATCACAAATCTGGTGGTATTGCTTGGGGTTTTAAGAAATATTTAGACAAGTATATTAAATATATTCAGTCAGATTGCCAATTTGTACTTTGGTTTAGTATAGACATAAAAGTTTTAGATTTACCAAAAGATGCTATTTTTGGAATTATATATATCCCACCGATAAATACTTCATATACATCAGAAGATGCATTTACAAAATTTTTGTAGTAAAACAAACTATATTACTATGCTTGGCGATTTTAATAGTCGCACGGGAAATTTGTCTGATTTTTATAACATTGATAAAGATAGTTCTTTTGAAAATAATTTCACAGATTATAATGAATTAAGTGATGTTCATGTTTTAGATGAACTTGGTATACCAAGGCTTAGAAATAGTATAGATACTGTAGTAAATGGGTATGGAAGAAAATTTATTGATTTTTGTAAAAATAACAGAATGTTTATTCTTAACGGTAGACTGGAAGAAAACAAAACAGGTAGTCCAACTAGTAGAAATTCTAGCGTAATTGACTATGCGTTGAGTTCTACTCATTTTCTATACAACATTTGTAAACTTGAAGTGTTAAATTTTTGTAAACTATTTTCAGATGTACACTCTCCTTTGTTTCTTCAATTGTATACAAATAATGAAATAAATGACAAATTGTTAACAGAAACATTTTGTTGTGGTGACGAAAGAGTTAATAAATGGGAAAATGAAAAATGTAATGAGTATAAGAACAATATAGATAGAAATAAAGTTGATGATATATGTAATAGATTGTCTGCATATGTAAATGATGTAAATAATGTTACTAAATATGATATGAATAACATTGTTACTGATATTTGTGATACTTTAACCGAATCTGCCAAGGCAACATTCGGAACTTCGACATTTGATAAAACTATGTTTAAGTGCTCAAAGAACCAGTTTAGTAAAGACTGGTACAATAAAGATTGTAAAAAAGCGCAACGAGAATTTAAAAAATCTAAGAGGTTATACAAACATTATGGGTCGAACATTTTTAAAGAACGACTTAGACATAGTGAATTATATTATAAAAAAGTTATGGATGTTAATATTAAGAATCATAATACTGAAATGAGTAAAAAGATGAAGGAATTAAAAACAAAAAATCCAAAAGAATTTTGGAAATTGTTCAATAGAGGTAGAAAAAGAGAGAAAAGCAATATTTCACTGCAAAACTTATTTGATTTTTTCAAGGACTTAAACAAAAATAAGTTCGAAAATGAGTTTTTGATAGAAAACGATGTAAATTCTGATACAGTAAATGACAATTTGAATTGTCTAATAACCCGGGATGAAATTTTGAAAGCTGTAAAAAAAAAGCTAAAAATAATAAATCACCGGGTGAAGACCAAGTTATTAATGAATATATTGCTTCTTCTCTTGATTGTATGGTTGATATTTATGTACATTTATTTAATATTGGATTTGATACGGGAATCCTGCCTGAGGCTTGGCTTATTGGAAATGTTATACCTATTTTCAAAAACAAGGGGACTAAATTAGACGCAAAAAATTATAGGCCGATTACACTTTTGTCATGTCTAGGGAAAGTTTTCACGTCAATTCTTAACGACAGACTTGGGGATTTTGTTGAAAATTATAACATCTTAAATGAAAACCAAGCAGATTTCCGGCAAGGTTATTCCACAACGGATCATGTTTTTTCATTATATACTTTATTTGAATTATTACGGGTGAAAAAGAAGAAATTATTTTGTGTATTTGTCGACTTCGAAAAAGCTTTTGATTTTATTCATCGAAACTCATTATTTTTCAAACTGATATTTAACCATGTGAACGGAAAATTTCTAAAAATTATTAAAAATATGTATGATGATGTCAAATCTAGAATTGTTCATAATTCAGAAGTTTCTGATGTCTTTGCTTGTGAAACAGGAGTTAGACAAGGGGAAAACCTTTCTCCTTTACTTTTCTCCTTGTATCTAAACGATTTACAAGAATTTTTTGAAAATTCTAATATTGAAGGAATTCAGTCTGTAACAAAAGATATTGAAAATGAACTTTTTGTATATTTTAAATTTTTTCTGTTATTGTATGCTGATGATACAATACTACTTGCTGAATCTAGCCATGATTTACAATGTATGTTGGACAAATTTTCAGAATATTGTAAACAATGGAAATTGAAAATAAATATAAATAAAACGAAAATTATGATATTTTCAAAAGGTAGAATACCTAGAAATTTGTTATTTAATATAGATGGAAATGAAATTGAGATAGTCAGTAGCTATAAATATCTTGGTATTATTTTTTCTAGAAGTGGCTCATTTCTTTCCACCAGAAAATATCTACGTGACCAGGCGATTAAAGCAATGTATGCTGTAATAAAAAAAAATCCAGATTAAATAACTTGTCGATCGAGTGCCAACTCGATATGTATGATAAGGCTATTGTTCCTATACTAACTTATGGGTGTGAGATATGGGGATTTGAAAATTTAGATATTCTTGAAAGAGTTCATTTGCGTTTTTGCAAACATAAATTGAGGTTAAAAAATTCAACCCCCAATTTTATGGTCTATGGGGAATTGGGAAGATACCCGATTTCAGTTACCGTCAAGTCACGTATGATTAATTTCTGGTGTCGTTTACAAGAAGGGAAAGAGAGCAAACTATCATGTTTATTATATAAGCTGTTATATGTAAATCTCAATACCTATGGTTATGATAGTAAATGGATATTATATATAAAGAAAATTTTTGATGACTGTGGAATGTCAAATATATGGCAAAGTCACAAACTATTTGAGAAACGTTGGGTTGTGTTGAGTGGTCAACAGAAATGAACAATTCGCCCAAGGGGCTGTGTTATAGATTGTACAAAAATGTTTTTAAATTTGAACACTATTTATCAGTACCACCATTTAATTTATTAATAACCTTATGTAAATTTAGATGTGAGAATAACCGTTTGCCCATTGAGACGGGAAGGTGGCGCAACATCCCAAGATCTGAAAGATTGTGTCACCTTTGCGCCTCAGCTGACATTGGTGATAAATACCATTATATCATGTCATGTAATTATTTCAAAGATGAAAGATGCAAATACTTACCACAATATTGTAATAAAAATATAAATGTTATCAAATTCAAACAAGTATATTCAACCCCAAATATTGTTGAGCTTGAGAAACTTTGTAGATTTATTAAATCTATTTCTGTGAAAGTCTATCCTCCTGGTTAATACAACTATGTGTTTATTTATCATTTGTGTAAATATTTATCATATTAATTTGTATTTCACACATGCTATATCTTATATATGTAATATATATTATTGTAATATCTTCTCTGTAACTATGTATTTGGTTTATGAGAATAAAGATCATTCATTCATTCAGTGGTCTAGCACGTCGGGAATTAAGCAATGTGATTTGGTGCTTCGATATCTCATTAGCATAAGTTCGAATCCCGGCCAGGGAAGAACAAGAACTTGCTACATGACCGTGCATTATAATTGCACCCATGACCATAACATTTGCGCGTAAAAATTATAAGATTGAGCAAGTCCGCTGCTATGCAACTGTGAGACCGAGAAAAAGGGTTTCGCACATAGTAAGTCCGTTCTATTCTAAATAAGGACTTAATCCTGAAAATACATACAGATAAAAATTGCAAAACAAAGATAATCGGAAGAGTAAAAGTACTGATTTTACGTGTAGGACTCGAAAATATTTAAGTTGCTGATAATTTGAAGCCTACTGGTTTAAGAAAATAAATTCCGAAAAATTCTATATTCTGGAATTTTAGGAATACCTCCATCAGATACTCGTTTTTCTCTCTTTTATTTCTGATGTAAGAAACCCTCTTAGCTTGATATATGTGCATATGTTAAGAGTCCAAAAAATAAAATGCAGACAGATGACTACGTTAAAAGTTAATATATATTGAACAAATGTACTAAAGATGTTCCAAATTAATAAGTATTAACATATTTATTATGAATTATCTTTATATTTACCAGTGTTACAATTTACGAGTAAGATGAATGAGCGCATATGTTTTCAAAAGCTGCGCGCATACAAAATGCTCAAATAGCGAGCACTAATTGCCAGGCTGTTAGTTTATGCATTAATGAGACAGCTGTATCCGCAAAACACCAACCTATCTTTTGGTGATATTATTATACTAAAATAGTTAGTAGTTGTATTCATTGGTGTATTGTATATTACGAGTTTAATCAAATGTTATAGTGCACAAAGTTTTTTTTTTTAAAGTCACAGCTGGAAAACGGAAAATTGGATTGACTGAGATTATAAAATAAAATTTATGCATTTGCATTTTTAAACACTAGTCTAGTTTCAAAAAAAAGGATCAGTCTTCAGATTACTAAAATTACTGACTAATTATCAGCATCAGCAAATACAATCCCTTGAAAATAAAAATTAACCTTTGTTCTTTTTATTTAATCTATCAGAATGGTATAATTTCACGCATGATTTAACTTGTTTCTCTTCCTAGAGAAAACCAGCTTCTCTATGGTCAGATACATTTCATTTAGATTAGCAGCTAATAGTCAGTGACATTTGTGTTGCCTTGAATCACTCCAGTACATTCGACATTTTGTGCAACTACTGAGCTGGATAATTCAATAATATTTTGTATGAGATAAAACTAAATGAAATCTTTAACCTTTAATTTAATAATTTTATCACATATGATACAAGAAAACTTTTACCGTATCATTAACTTAGATACTATCTGTTCTCTTTAATATCAAATGCATTATGATATTAAATGAGTAATTAAAATAATCTCGACTTTTTATATGACTCAAAATTAAAAATTACGATCTGCACTTGTAAAGTTAGCACTCGCATCATCATTTGGTCCATACCCATATATGCAAAGTTCGGGTAATTATTATTACTGGGGTGTTAAATCACCTTGAATTTCAATAAGGATTTCGCACGGTCAGAAAATAATCAACAAAACTCCCAACATATATCCGACATATTATCATCAATAATAATCATTGTTTTGTTTATCTATGATAATAATCTTCCTTTAAAAAAGACTCCTTAATTAATGAAAAGTAATCAGACAAACGAAACAAGAATTCCGAGGCTCCTATTTCTCTAATGACAAAATCTTCCAAGACCCGACCCCACCCTTCCATAATACAAAAATCCATCTACATAGCAGTCATGCAAATATTATAAAAGATCATTCAATGATTTTTCAACATTCTTCAATTAGCTTGCGTTTTAATCTTACTGTTTACAGATTCTCTCTATTCATTGATGTTTTGAAGGAGGAATACTTCATACAAAAACATCATAACTTCATAAAAATTATTATTTCCAGGTAATACTTTATAATGAAGCCAATGAAGGGGTTCAGTATTAACGGTATTCTGTAGACTTTATATTGTTTATCGCTATAACTATATTGTTTCTATCATTCTTTCGTTATTTTAAAGATAGATAATAAACCAATAAAATGTAATAAATCGTAAACAGTGAACGAACTCTCCCTATGAGGTTTCAGTGGATGGTTTTAATCATGTTTGCTGGCTACAGTTTATGTCTATATATTTTTCATACCTTACAAGGCAATATGCGAAACTCTAAATTTTGTTATGAAAACAATTGTATAGAAAATTTTTACACCAACAACAAACGCGACTTTTGCCAGTAATACTCATTATACTGTACAAGATTTCTGAGAACTATATAAAAAAGCTACATGTTTTTTAGCCGTTTAAAATATTCTCCATTTTAACCGTTGTAAATATTGTACATGTATCAGAAGTTTTATTTGCAAAATGATAAAGCATGGATTACAAATATAAAATAAATGCAGCATGACCAAAAATGTAATTTAATGTGTATAACATGCTGCTATCGTAGATTAGAAATTAATGGTACCTGAATGAATTATAATTTAAAGAACCTAAACATAATTTGTTAAGCACTTCTTTTTTTCCCGACACTAAAGACATTAATACAATATCATTTATAGAAAAATCCGTATTTCTTAGGATAATTTCACGTCCGATTTAAGATTTTCACAGCCAGGCGAGTATTCCAATTATTCAGAACGCATAAAACATTAACAGCAATCTCTATGATGTAATATTTGAGCTACATATTGCTAAGGTAAATATAGCATATTCTGAACAGTTTTCAGAAGAAAATACTGGTATGGTGCAGAGGTTACATTTAACAGATGATTGTCAAAGAGAAATGATATGATAGGAAGAAAAATTATAAAAAAATGTGTAGCACTAATACGCTTCCGTAGAAATGTCAATTGGTTTAGTGTGCTTTAAATAATTGTACTAAGAACTTGTTTATGGTGTCTATAAAAATACCAAATACATGTCGACACACTGCTGGTGGAGCTTTTAACCTCGAGGATATCACCAGCCAAGTCTCAACACTTATTGGAAGACATGAATTATTAATAATTTGATCATGATAATGAATTAACTTTAAATTTTTTGAAATACTGAGGATTTGCTTCCGCAAGAATAGATTACAAAAACTGCATTTGGCACACCTCTCGGCATTTTGGGTCCTATAGGCTCTAAAACTTTGACCTTACTTTGTTTTGCCTTTAAACATTTTTGGATTCGGGCGTCACTAATGAGTCTTTTGTAGACGAAACATGCATCTGACGCAAACACAAATTTCAATCCAGATATTTGTTTATTGACAATCACTGGGTCGATTCCATTGCTGGTGGAGTTTTTAGTCCCCGACGGTATCACCAGCCCAGTAGTCAGCACTTCTGTGTTGACATGAATTATCATTGATATTGTCACAATTATAAATTAACAGTTTACAAACCATTGAATTTTTGAAACACTTAGGATTTTCTACCTTCCTTATATTTGGCAAAACCTTTCGGAATTTTGGGTCCCCAATGCCCTTCGATTTCATACTTTATATGGCCTTTTTTCGATTCAGGCGTCACGGATGAGTGTTTTGGTAGACGAAACGCGCGTCTGGCGCTAATACAAAATTTCAATTCTGGTATTTATGATGAGTTTATTCAGTCTAGTATCTATATATGATGAGTTTGTATACATGTTTAATTATTACGAACAACACAATCTTGAAGGTACATTTATCACAAGTGTTGGATGTTCTGACTTTTAAACTATTTTTATTATTCTATATAAAAGTAAGGACATCGATAGGCATGGTTGCTATATTTTGTTAGACAGTCTCAAGTGAGAAAACGTCCCCAATATAGTTACATTGTAATAATATTGTACTAACATTATGAAACTAGTAACCCACATCAAGATAAAAAAAAATCATTTTCTGTGTCTTGAAATATTGAAACCAACTTATCTTGAGTTGAACATATTAGCATGCTAGATATATCATGCGGTATATTGCAGCAGAGACAAAATATGGTTATAATTTACAAGATAACAGTAGATGACATTTTTACGAGAACAATTGTCCTTTAGGAATACTATGATACTGTGTTTTGGGTCAATATATGCAAATCACTAAAGCAATTATTAAAAATAATCTGAGTCTTTTATACATCTTTGAAAACTTCAGTTTTGATTCCATCCTCTCTTTTTCTCTTACATATACAACATATACATAGAAACAAACTATTTGATAACAACTGCCATATTCCTGACTTGGTACAGGAAATTGAAGTTATTGATAAGAAGTTTGATGTTTTAATCTCTGACACTGCAGAATTTCTACGATAGTATCAGCGGTCTTTTTGCTTTCATTTTCAAACCCTTCAAATAACAATTGTTGCAAAAAGACCGCTGATATTATGTAGAAATTCTACAATGTAACAGATTAAAACATCAATTTGCTTATCAATAACTTATATACAAAATTTAAGAATAATAAAATTAACCGTTGAGTTGTTTGTCTTTTTTCATGTTAGTGATTTCCAGAACAGGTATACAGATTGAAAAAGAAAACATCGCTTTGAAAGAATGTAGAATAAAAAAGACTTGCAGTTCGAAGATGGAAGAAAATGAGACCAGTAAGAAAAACATGGGACTCGATAATTACGCATTGGCGATAAAGTGTTAATGATTGATGAGTATTTCATATAGCAGGCTGATTTTCTGTCCTGTATTTGCTATATTTACATACAGGAATTATGATAATTTATACTTAGAACCAATATTCCAAAATGACAACTGTTACATCTTGGTGGTTTTTTTTGGGTTATTTTCACATAAAAAAAAAGACCATTACTGCTGACTAAAATATTGCTGTACATTAGGATTATTTATTTTCATTCTGGAACATATATGAAGGTGTTAAAACATTACGTTGCACTCATGCTAATGACTTAGTCTAGCGGTTATCCGTTATATTACATAATGGGGTTTTCTGTACACAATTTCTGCATAATTTCATAAAATTATTATATTTTGTAATTGACTTTTTATCCCGCATGAACCAAACATTCCTTAGATGTTAAACCAACTTACTGAGTAAGTATTGTATGCATATTAAGCACACACGATTTAAATACTATATCTATCGATTAGGTTTTTGTAAACTGGATCTAGTGAGACAAACAATATACAAGTAAGGCTACCAAAGACTGAGGATTACAACCATGATAATTCACCAGAGATTGAGGAAAGAGGAAGTAATTAATCACAGAATACGGCGCGACCTTCAACTGTCATCACAACCATACCATATATATAGCAGAATTTAAAAAGCCACAACATGATAAGTAATATTATCATTTGAAATTGTTCACTTAACAGTAACAGAAAGATTGCCTCGTAAATGGCTATCGACACATCACTGTTTATTGCAACGGTTATTTTGTTTAAAAGCAAAATTGTAGTGTTCAAATGAGAACATTTCATACAACAATCGGAAGTGGCTGCATATTCATACACCTATAAATGCTACACTAAACAACCACCCCAAAAACAACATTAACAAATTCAGCCTGAATTAGATTTGAACAATATGTTTTGAATGCAATTTTATATGAAACAAATCTGAATAATATTTTGAAACAACACGCAATATCAACATTAGTCCGTTCAAAAAGGAAATGAAAATATTAAAGGGCAATTGATAACTGTCAGAAGATACGATCAAGGCACCATTATGGAAACGAAAGAGAAAGAGGAAAAGAGAAACAGTGACATAAAATGAAATTAAGGGCAACACGATTCCGTTGAAAAAAAACTTAGGTGATCCAGAAAGACCAATAGTTCTGCTTGTAACAAACGCCATGTTACACTCCTCTTCAAGTACGATATTTTTTTCTGGTACGGTCATGGTATAGTTTTCAGTTTGCTTGGCAATTAATAAATACCAATTCCATTGGTGTTTCATGCGTTTTAAAGTGTTTGTAACGTGCATCTCGAACCTTCTTAAGTCTAAAATGACCTGAGAAAGTTTATTTAAATGTCATCAGACGTGGTCATTTCAAAAATACTTATATATAGAAAGATATATTTGTTGTATTTGTCAACAAATTATATTCACCAAAGGAATAGTATATTGACTATATAGGCATGGCAATCCAGCTAATAGGTAAATGGACTTGAAATTATATATAATCTAAAACCCATTAGCTTACTGGACAAGAACAAAACAGTTTGACAAGACATTTGTCTATGTTTTGTTTTTGCTTTAGATAAATATTGACCAAATATTTGTTTGAATTTGTTTTTATTAACACCTCTTCAATCTACCAAGTCTGTTGTTGTTGACATGCATAACGGAAATAAAACAAGACTTTGTCATTGAATTTAGTTACAAATGGTTATTTTAAGGTTCTTTTAAGGTGAATAGACACTAACATTTCTTTCTGAATTAGACCTTAATTAGTTATTAAAGGTACCAGGCGTAAATTTTTGATACTTCAGACACGCGTTTCGTTTATATAAAACTAATTAGTGACGCTCATATCAAAATAGTAAGAAAGCCAAACAATTATAAAATTGACGAACATCGAAGACCTGAAATTAAAAAAAAAGGCTAAATACGACTAAGGTAATATACGTTTGGAATATGAGATTCCCTAGATTTTCGAATCAGTCATACTTTGCCAACAGTTCATTTATAAGAATCATATAAGGATTGGTTTGGGGTACAAACTTCTCTGATTATCCAACAAAACCAGTGGAGCCAAAGTATAATGTCTGGCTGACTGCGCGTATGTACACAAGTACTCAACATAGTACGATAAGAATAGGGAAGTTACATCCCATGTCTACTATAAAGAGAGTGTAATGCTCTCCGCAGATTAAATAAACATCGCAACATTACTTTAGTGGTCAGTATAAGTATGCAAATTGCAAGACATTTAAAACATATTCTACTTGTCACCATTGCTTCCATTTGCCCATTATTTTTCAAACAAAAGATAATATTTTGGAATTATGGTCATTCCTATCCTGAATATGCATGCAATATTTCCATTTGACGTTGACGTCAACCAATCAATCCTTTATATATTCTGTTAATTTTTCCTGAAAGATAGATATATTTTTAATATACTTTATCAATTATTATTATAAATAGAAAAAAGTTTTCATTGGATCGAGTGCTTTAAGGAAATGTGCAATTTGAAATTCGTTAGAATATTAATTTACAGTAATACCCAATTACATTCTCTTTTCTAAATTAAAGACATTTTGCTTAAAAGAATTCATCTCTGAAAAAATCGGATTCTTTGGTAATAAATAAGCCACTAACAAACAAATTCCTCGATACGAATAAGACAAAACTAAATATCATTGTTAAGACTGCAAAATTGCAGAAAACTAAAACGGCTGTCATGTCTTGTTGCTTTCATTTGTAAAGTTAATGGTTAATTTACGATTTTAACGACACATAACACTTTCATTCACAAGACAACCTTTCATTCATGTTTAAATTTTGTTCAAATAAATCTTTAATGAGCCCGAAACAAGCTTAATGCGTCAGCCTGAGTTCTATTTTGAAAGGCTTTCATCATGGATCATTCTTACCTCTTTCATTTTTTTAGAAAAATAAAACAACTAGAAAAACAAAACCACATATGCTGTTGCAGCTATTTTCCAGCAAAGTCTTATCTTTGAAAGAATTGAAGATGCACTACCATGAAATGAACAGAAGATAATTGTGAAACATGTGTTATATAATTTTAAACAAAACATGTCAAAAACATTTACAATAAACAACATTACAAGGTTACTTTTTGTCCTCTTCAAAATTCCTATAATACGCAACAAACTTGATTTAAACACGTAAATGAGAACTATTTTATGAAAACCACAAATGTAATAACAAAAATACAGTACTACAAGGTTATTTCATAGATAAGGTGTCCAAATTAACGAAGCGGTCGACTATATAAAACGACAGATCGACTGGAAAACAACGGTTTTGTTCCCGTCTAGGTAAAAAGGTCGCTTTATTGCATAGATGTTTTTTAAACAATGTTCTTCTTTCATATACTCCCGAAAGGATTTGTGATGCTCAGTCTTTAGTTTTCTGTGTTGTGTTTTGTATACTTTTCTTTGTTTTATGTTCTTTTTCTTTTTTGTCATGGCGTTGTCAGATTATTTTCGGCTTATAAATTGTCATGACCGTAAGGATCGTTTGTCTTTCTTTTTGAAAATTTTACCAAGCAATGTTTATCGTAGTTTTGCCTTAAATGTTTTTCTTTCACGTTCAAAATAATATCAAAGTAACTGTTTATTTCGAAGAACTGTAACTATAAGAAATGAATGCTGTACTTTTGAAAATCGATTTAAAGTATAAACAATAGACGATTCACATTTAGCACGAAACGCGAAAATCCACAAGATGCTATTTGTGACTCATCAGCTGCTTTCGACTCGAATGAATTTAAAAAAGAAACTAACATTTCATTCTGTAGTGACAAAAGGTGTGTTGACTCATGATACAAAATGCTTGCATTCACTTGGCAAAACGCAATGCGATTGATTTGCACTTTTGAAGCTACTCTGCATTAAAACGTAACATTGCGGCCTCCAGCATTGATGAAAAGCTCTCTTAACAAAATAACAGTTATTTTCTCTTCCATGAATTAATCTCTATAAATTGATTACTGGAGTATATGTAGGGTTTTAAAGTGCTTTGTTGATATCCATCTGTTGTATCAGCAGACAATGTTAAACAAATACAGATATCTACATCGAGTTCAGAAATGTCAATCACAGTAGTTAAACTGAGAAAACAGCATTGATTTTGTCAATAACACCAAAGTTGCATAATATGATATACTTTATTATCTTGTTAAGCTACAAATTGTATATTATATAGAAATAAAAAGCAACTCAAGTTATTTTTGAAAAATTACCTTGAAACGTTGTCAAAGTTGAGTACCATTAAACTGAAGAGAATACACAGAACACGATTTTGTTTTTAATATTTCACTTAACAATTACCTTCTACCTAGATATGTATATATCTACATAAGAAAATGGGTGTAGCAAGTCAGGCATATGACGGTTGTTATCCATTCGTTTCGTTGTTTCAGCTTTTGGATTTTACCATTTGCTTATGGACTTTCCGCCTAGAATTTTGCTCAGAGTTCTGTATTTTATTTAATGTACTTTTTACAAAAATAGAAGAATGAACATTGCTTCATCCCCTATCATTTAGAAATAAAAACTTAAGTAGTCCTAGATGCACCTAACAGAAAGAAAAAAATGGAAACATTAAATTAGAAGTTGCGAACAAGCAATAATAGTTAAAAAAGAATAAACATTATAATTTTACTTTTTTTACAATCTCTACATGAACAATAAATGATTTTTTCTCACAAGACGAAATTGTCTTTATGTGAGGTCAGCTGAATACATCTTTACCATATTTTAATTAATTTATAGGAAATGCCGTTCATTTTAACAATGTGTTACATAATCCACCACAGTAACTGATTTATCATTTCTCTTCCAAACTGGGAATTGTGTTATTTTATTAAGATATATCTGATGTCTTGTTAATATAATCGGCTTACCAATTTGTATGCAAACGTCATGCTGTCTTTTTAAGAATTTTGAATGAACTTTAATTGTCAGTGTCTCAACAATCTTAAGCAAGCCTCGGGAAAAATATTCAAATTATGACCACTTACAACTTTGAATGAAAAGACAATATGTTAATCAAATTGATTTTATTCATTGCAAAATTATATTTATTTTTCACGGCATGTGTTGGATAAAAGAAAATGGTAGTATTTATTTTTCTCAATAGGCGGCAATGCTAAAATTTTTAAAATGTGTTTTTTTCTAATAAAAACCAAAATAATACACATTATGTATGAAGCTAGTACATTATTTTTCTATTTCATCAATTGTAGTCAAATGGGGGCTTGGCCATCTTCCAACAACCGTCATTTGAAATCAAGATTATTAATTTGATGCAACACTAAATAAATTTTAAAAGCTGTACACTTTTAATAAGTTGAAAAATAAATTTCTTGTATCATTATTTTCATAAAATGATAAAAGTCCTCTAAGGATTTGTTAAATGCACAAAGTCTGAAAGGTGTCTCATTTGATCTAAATTTCTACTGAACGTTTAAGTAAATACTGTTTTAAAACTGAGGTAATATAAAAAAAGAAGTCAATTCAAATACATCTGTGACGTACATGGCAATGCCCTTCAACGCAGTTTTCTGAAAGTACGCATACATTTTTTAGATAAATTTAGACTATAAATTATGAAGCACATGCATGAAATTATTTCCACAACATTTGTTATTTCCATTTAGACTGGCTTGTTCAACATTTACAACTAACACATATATTTAAAAAATATGCAAATCTTTCTACCATAAAATCTTTCGACTTCTCATACTTCACAATTATTTTAAAGATAAAATAATCGAATTTTTTAATATAACTGCATTTTTAATCCAAAGAGGACACGAAACATTGTCTTTGTATTCCAAGAAAAAGTTTTCTTTTTTTATCGTATTCGTCATCTTAAGTGTTGTTAAGTTTACCTAGTAATCAGCACTACTGTGTTGACACGAATTATAATTGATCAAATTTTACAACAGTTTATATTCATTCAGCGTACAAATGTTACTGAATAAACTGTATAACTTGTTGCAATCTTGAGAAAAAAAAACAGTGAGTAGTACTAGATTAAAAAGGTGACCGTTTTTTTCTCAT
This sequence comes from Mytilus edulis, assembly GCA_019925275.1. Lineage (NCBI taxonomy): Eukaryota > Metazoa > Mollusca > Bivalvia > Mytilida > Mytilidae > Mytilus > Mytilus edulis. The sequence continues at coordinate 34,422,527 of CM034355.1, read as the reverse complement.
TATTATTGGCATATTATCCATTAATACTATGTATGTCCCGTTCTCGAGATATTACAAAATATTTTGATTCTATTGGGTTTAAAGACATTCATAACAGAAAAAAATCTGCTTTTTTGTATCTTTTTAAAAACAGCATCGTTATGTTACAGTGAGTTGAACCAATATGAAAACAGCTAGCCCAAATAATATTTTATACAAAATATACACCACTTTCAATTGTTCGAAAAATTCAGGATTTTCTACCCCAGTAATATATAACAATAGCTGTATACGTAATTGGTTAAATCTTTTGGAATTGTTGCTCGTCAATAGGCTTTACATTTGTACTTTATTTTGGCCTATTAACTTTTTTGTTTCAAGCGTCACTAACGAGTATTTCGTAGACAAAACGCGTGTTTGGCGTACACAATTATATGCCTGGTATCTTGGATAAGTATTTTTACAGACACTTGGTCAATGCCACCTCTCGTGGAGTTTTCCTCCCCGAAGGTGTTGCTTACCAAGTAGTCAACATTTATGCATGGTCATGAATTAACATGGTATGACAAAAATAATACAAGAACTTTTCAACTTTGTACTTTATTTGATCTTATATCTTTTTGATTTGAGCTTCACCGAAAAGTCTTTATTTTGCTATGTTGTGTTTTTGTGTACTAATGTTTGTTTGTTGGTCTTTTTCTCTTTCAGCAATATGGCGGTTTTTTTTAAATAGGAGTTTGAATGTCCCTCTGGTATCTTTCGTCTCTCTTGCAGACAACACGCATGTTTGGCGTACACAGTTAATAACCTCGTATCTTCGAGTTGCCTATTCAGAATATTTAATAAAAGTATCTAACACAAAAAAACATTAACATTTATTTTTGTCATAGATTTAACAAAAACTCATTAAACACATGTACAAGCATATAAGAAGATGCAAAAATGTAGCAATATTTGCCATCTAAAACGTAGTCGTAGCGACGTGATCCCACAAAAATGTAACACAACTTGCATAAATCTTTGTTTTATGATGATATAAATGATTAATTAATCAAACAGATTCTTCAGCTTACAAATAACATTGAGCAACGTAGAGTACGAATAATACTGTGTAATTTTCGAGTACAAGTAAAATGTAATGCATTTTACAATGTTTGTTTGTTTGTAACCCTGATGTCTTCACAACGTTTACATTCATTACTATACTATATATAAAAATATTAATTTTCGCGAACCATTTAGTTCACGGAAATTCCAAAATATGGCATCAGTAAGGAGAGTTGTATAAACAATGTAAATACACAGAACCCCATCTAAACTTGCTTTAGCTAATAGTATTCATCTTTTTCTATTTTATATGTACTAACAACATTCCATTTTTCTATAAATTCGATTAAAAAATTCCAAAATCTGAGTTAAAATAGGTCGAATGCCCCAAATAAACGTTGTCTGATTGGTTGAAGTACTTTGGCGTCGATGATAAGCATAGAAAGCCTCGATGTAAAGCACACGCTTCAGAGGAATAAGGAGAGTTTTACAAATAATGTGAATACACAGATCCTCCATCCTATTTATGTTTTGCTGAAAATGTTGCAGTGTTCATCATTTCTGTTTTGATTCTGCTAACAACATTCCATTTTTTCTATAATTCCGATTTAAAGATGTGGAAACCCGTAATAAAAATAGATGGCCTCAATGATTTAAAAGCAACGCAAAACATTCCGTTAATACGACCCTGAGTTCAACCGGGGTTATATAAACCGATTCACAAGTTCACAAATAAAGATCTCCTTGCGCTCAAATGTAATTCTTAGTGAAGTATACGGGTAAACTCGTTTACGGAAATTTATACACACTTTATCATTAATATATTACCAGGCTTTTGCATATTCACGTTTTTTTTTATGCTCAACTTTAGTCAAATTCAATTCTATACATTTTTTTTTACGTAAAGCAATAGGAGTAAGAATATTATCTCGCGCCAATTTAACCAGTATCATCACCATCATCAAAATTATTTACCGTTATCTTTGTGAAATTTCAGTTATATATTTTATTAATTAGAGAAATTTTGGTAAGTTTTACTTATTAATGTTAAGGTTCTACTGATGTGCTTCTCTAGACCTTTTTGACGGTCAGTTTTATCCAATTTATCTCAATATTATCCCCGATGACAGAAATGTCAACCCGACCTATTCGTGTCAAAAGTGAAAATCGCATCTATTTGATGAACTAATTTCTTCATAAACTGTACATGCATTATTTCTGTATTATTTGATAACCAATCACATTCAAGTTTTATGTTTGCATGATAATGGGTTCTGTATTAGTGGATTGTAAGGGCGATGCAACATGTGAGGTCTGCGCGATCACGTGATATTATTATTTGTAAACAAACATGCTCCCCGTGTAACACGTGTGAATTATCCTTTCAAAGTGTTATGAATCTTTCAATCACTATTTTATGATATATTTTTCTGTTTGTTTTTAGGTTTGCTTATCAGTAGTCAAAGTGAATTAGATATAGTTCTGAGTAGTGTGTGTGTGTGTTTTTTTTTAGAATTAGAAGGTAAGTCTACATAACTTCACAAGTCATTATTTAACTGAAGTCTAAAAAGATGACTCAACTTTCCCTCTAATTTTCCCTCTATTTTTGACACCTGCATACCAAATTAAAGGGCATTTGCTCCCCTTGAACACAATTTGGCCCCTTCCATGTCATTTCCCTTTAAATTTGCAATTGCTCAAAAGCCATACTTTCAGTCCATTTACAGTAACGGCTGATTTGTGATTTTACCATCTTTGCTGCAATTTTCATATTGTACTATTTATAAAAATATTAATTTTCGCGAACCCTTTAGGTCACGGAAATTCCAAAATATGGCATCAGTAAGGATAGTCCGAGATTACTCTGATGTCTAACGGCTGTTTTGCAAGACAAGCTGGGGCCGTGGGACGTCAGAGCTCATCCCATATCAAAAAGTGGATATTTGCCCACCCAAAATAGATGCGCTGCTTCGTCGCTTCTGATGCCGAATGACGGCCTTGGAATTATATAAATCAGGCATCAATCTGTTCAATTTTCATTTATCTCTTCATTTATGTAAGTTTCACCTACCTGCCAACCTTTATTTTTCCATATTTTAACAGTTTTCAAAGTTACCCATCGATTTCAGCATTTTGCCTTTCATTTTACATAAATGAAGAGATAAATGAAAAATGAACAGATTGATGCCCGATTTATGTAATTCCAAGGCCATCAGTCGGCATCAGAAGCGACGAAGCAGCGCATCTATTTTGGGTGGGCAAATATCCACTTTTTGATATGGGACGAGCTCTGACGTCCCACGGCCCCAGCTTGTCTGGCAAAACAGCCGTTAGACGTCCGAGTAATCTCGGACTACAGTAAGGAGAGTTGTACAAATAATGTGAATACACAGAACCCCCATCCAAATCATCTTTAGCTATAAGCTTAAGTGTTCATCTTTTTCTATTTCATATGTACTAACAATATTCCATTTTGTATAATTTCGATTTAAATGTGCCAAATTCTGAGTAAAAATAGGTCGAATGCCCAAAAATAAACATTCCCTGATTGGTTGAAGTACTGTGGCGTCGATGTAAAGCATAGCAAGCCTCGATGTAAAGCACACGCTTCACAGGAATATGGAGAGTTTTACAAATAATGTGTATACATAGACCCTCAATCCAATGTATGTATTGCTGAAAATAATCAATTGTTCATTTATTTTCTGTTTTGATTCTGCTAACATTCCAAATTTTTCTATAATTTCGATTTAAATATGTGAAACCCCGCAATAAAAATAGATGGCCTCAATCATGTCAATGGTAAAGGCAACCGCTAAAATTTTCCGTTAATATGTTAACATCTTAAACTTTGACCCTGGGTTCAAAGGTATTAATTAATATACCGATCCACAAATAGAGATCTCCTTGCGCTCAAATGTAATCCTTAGTGAAGTATACAGGCAACTTCGTTTACAGAAATATATACACACTTTATCAGTAATATATTGTCATGCTTCTGCATATTCACTTTTTTTTTTTATGCTGAACTTTAGTCAAATTTTATTCTATACAAATTTTATTACGTAAAGCAGTAGGAGTAAGAATATTTTGAGCGCCAATTTAACCAGCTTCATCACATCATCAAAATTACTTATCGTTATCATTGTGAAATTTAACTTACGTAAGGTTAATTAATAGAGAGTAATTTTGGTAAGTATGGCTTATTAGTTATAAGGTTCTCGAGATGTGTGTCTCTAGACATTTTTGACGGTCAGTTTAATCCCATTTATCTCATTATTATCCCCGATGACAGAAATGTCAACCCGACCTATTCGTGTCAAAATCTATTCGATGAACTAATTTCTTCTAAAACTGTACATGCATTAATTCTGTATTATTTGATAACCAATCACATTCACTTTACATGTTTGCATGATAATGGGTTCTGTATGAGTGAACTGTAGTGTATTGCAAGATCAATGCAAATTGTGACGTCAGTGCGCCTTCACCTGACATAATTATTTGTAAACAAACTGGCTACTCATGTAACACATGTCTGAATTATACATTTAAAGTGCAATCAATCATTCAATCACTATTTTATGTTATTTATGTGTCTGTTTTTAGCTTTGCATATTAGCTGATCAGTAGTGGAAGTAAATCAGACTTAGTGTCATTTTTCCTGTTCTGAGTTGCATTTTTTTTTTATAGAATTAGAAGGTAATATAAAAATGAAGATGTGGTATGATTGCTAATGAGACAACTATCCACAAAAGACCAAAATGACACAGACATTAACAACTATAGGTCACCGTACGGCCTTCAACAATTAGCAAAGCCCATACCGCATAGTCAGCTATAATAGGCCCCGATAAGACAATGCAAGTCTAAATAAGTCATTATTCAAGAGTGGGATTGGAGTTGTCCTGATCACGAAATCCTGACATAAAAAACCTGAAGTCCCAAATTAAAAAAATATCAAATCCCTACATTCAGATTGAGAAATTTAAAAAAAAAAAAAGACACACACCGAAAGGGTCAATAGAACATGGGTTTGAACGCATGAAATCTCTAGTCTAAAAATGCCAGTGATAGAAAGATAAACAGATAAGCAACTGTCTAGGGCCAAATAAGGGAGGGGAAAAAAACAGTATTAGTTCTATTTAGCAGGACTATAGACAGATGCATAGACAGACCAAGGGGGTGGGGGAAATTAAGTTGATTATATACACGTAGGAAATCATTGAACCATGATGGGAGAGGGCAACCCTCTGGTCAGTCAGAACCCCCCCCCCCCGCCACCCCTTTATGAACAGTTCTAGATCCGCCACTGAGTTTTGCAGGTTTTCTTGGTAAAGATACCTTAAAATATCACCAACTCTGATTGCATGAGCACACAGTTTGATTCATTTTAGCTCATTAGCTGGGCTCAATTGCTAAAAATGTTCATTGCGGTTCATTGGCAAATATTTTATGATAATCATGTGCAGGTAAGCTGATAATTTAAACATGTCTGCGAGATAGAATGATAAACAGATAATCAGGTTTTCTTCGTATAGATCCCTTAGTATATCCCCCACTGAGGACAAAATTTGATTCACATTAGCTCATTAGCTACACTCGCTCGCCATTAAGTTCATTGTGGCTCACTGGCTTATATGTAGAAAAGCTGATAACATGTACATTCATGAGGGTGGTAATGCCCTTAATTTTACTGTCAGGTGTCAAACAGTCGTTCTCCGCTACTGTTAGCTTCAAATAAGTTTAAATTTAACTCGCTGTGATTAGTGAAAATATTCTGAAGGTGATTTGACAGATTTTCAAATAATTATCATTACTGTTATTTTTGGAAAACATATATAGCGTGATTTGTCAAAATTCAGCTGATTTTTTTATCTTCTGAAAAAAAGTGTACATTTTATCCTCATGTCTAAAAATTACCGTTGTTTTCATTTGGCAAGAATACTTCAATAAGGTACCCCATTACTACCCTCATACATGTACATGTACCTTTGTGTATATGGTCAGATCATATGTTTTCGTATGTCATTTGAATTTGTACTTCGCCTTTTCAAATGAAATTGTGACGCCAGAATGCATTCTTAATAGCACAATAACTGATGAGAAGAGGACACATGTCAACCACAATTTTTGCCGTGTCAAAATGTGTGAGGACACCCTTTCAAGCTTGCGTTCATGTGTGAAAACTGTTTTAGGAAGCTGAAAAATACCAACAATAGAACAATAAATAGATAATAGATAATCGGTATTGAAAAATATCAATGCGTTGAAAAGCCAATGATCTACAATGTACATACATGTACAAATGTATATACATAAATATGTCAGCCATAAGATACAACTGATTTAATTTACACCACACCTGTTGGAAAAAACCTTAATGATTTTTACTCTCTATAACTTATCTCATTCTACAATGTAGTCCATTCAACTGACAGAATAGGTGTAAATTTCATGAATTCTTTAATATCATGTATAATCATGGACTATTCTCTATATGTTGTTTTTTTCTATGGTCGGGTTGTTGTCTCTTTGATACATTTCCCATTTCGATTCTCAATTTTATCGATAGCAATTGTATCTGTTAGCCATTTAGGGGTCTTTTGCATTTAAAGTTTAGTTTTAGTGGGTTTATTTTGCAAAAAAGAACTCAATTTCCAGATCTCAGTTAACTTCTTTTTTTATTTTGCTGTGTCAACAGTGGCGGATCCAGAACTTTGCCTAAGGGGGGGCCGCTCCAGTCATGCTTCAGTGATTCCCTATATAATCAACCAAATTTTTCCCACAAAAGGGGGGGCCCGGGCCCCCAGGGCCCCCCTGGATCCGCCTATGGTCAAAATGACCCTAAATATAAACATGAAAAAGGACAGTATATAGACCCAAAAATGATATATCACATTCTACACACAAGATTTTAGCCGGAAAGACTGCCATTGGAGTATTTAACCATTGCAACTTTTTAATTTGATCTCCTCCACTAATTAAAGTCATTGAAGTAAAATATTTAATGTAAGTGTCCACATTTTTGGAATATATTAATACATGTATAGAAATAATGTTGAGCCTGTTCCTAGATGCCTGAGATAGACTTCAATATTTATTATTTATTGAAAATAAATGGAATCAATTCTTTCAGAAAAGTTTTATCCTATGGAAATGTATCCCCCTTTTATAAGTTGAAAAGGCTCCATAGAGGTCATATACGGTCTCGAACAGAAAACAAAAAAAGGAAAAATATGTGAATTTTGGAGAATTAATATTATTAAATTAACATGCATTTGAAATATTTAAGATCTATTGTTTCAAATTTTTTAGTTCCACCTAGCTACCATTTTAGAAAACTGGGATTTCAATGCTAGTCTATTAGAGGGGTATCTTATTCAATGGCAATGGTAAATAGACACTGACAAGTCTTAGATAACATTTTATAGTTTTGAATGTTTCTTCGTCAGTTGACTATAATTAGGCGAAGGTGTGTTCTTATTTCCGACAGAGGGGCACTCAACCTATATCAATATGTGCATGAAGCAAATTGATAGTTGCTAGATACTGAATGATTCTACCACAAGAAAGTTTTAACCTGTGCATATATACTTAAAATACGATAAAAAAATCATGTCTTTTTCAGGACTTCTGAATCCAACCATGTAGTATGGAATGTTATTGAGATATGGTTTTTGTGGATGGATGTTCATGAAGGACCTGTAGTACAAAGTATATCACTGGATTTAGCTCTTTGTCTAAGTGTATTATTAAAGTACTTTGCTTTGAGCTCAGTTCACTGTTATGCAATTAATTCTTTGTGAAATAAAGATTTGACAGACAACTCTCATGAACAAGGATTTGTCAAAGTAGTATCACCTCTATGTACAATGTAAGTATTGGGGAGATAAAAGCATTCTATTTTGATTTGAACCAAACATTTTATAAAAAAAAAAAGAACAAATTTACCTGACAATGCTACTCCCGCTACTAGCAATATGATGCTAGGTTGTTTTAATACATCTGTACTGCCTGCTGATGACTCAGTCCTGAGTGTAAATGGTCCTTCGATTATTTTAAAAAAAAATTATAAGGCCTATCTAGTCTAATTTATTTCTAAAACTATATTTCATTGTACATGTTCGACATTTTTATACAACCACAAAATGCGGTCGTAAATTGGTATCCTGTGCGAAGACAGATGGTTTCCGGATAATAACTTAAGTATAAGTAGATCGAAATCAATAAAATTATAACACAATGTTTATAACCACAAAAGGAAGCTTCGGATTGATTTTGGGGGTTATGGTCCCTAAGGTTTAGGAATAAGGGGTACAAAGGTGCCCAAAACAAGCCTCTTAATCTAGAGTGTCAGTACAAAAAGTTGTGTATAAGTATTTCAATTGTTCTGAAATTGTACCTCAATGTTTCATACCATACGTAGAAGGTTGGGATATATTTTGTGGGTTATGGGGCAAACATTCTAGGAATTAAGGGCCAAAACGTCCAGAATGGTTATTGAATAACCTAAAACCAATGCTTTCTGATACATGTATCTTCTTTGAAAATTAGAGTTATCTTTCTATGTTCAGAATAGTAGTTTAATCAACTTAAATCAATGCTATTTATACAATATACAATGCAATATTCACTTTACTACTTGATAAATTAAAGCAGTCATTAATTACCATTCAGTGATTACAAGCACTTTGATTATCATTCTAGGGTTATGCCCTTTTACAAATGCAAAGATTGAAGAATTTTTTATTTTCTGATCTCTTAACTTAAGTTTGTCTCCACTAAATTAAATGAAATGTGTATATAAGGCTTATTACCTCTAAACTTAGTTTAAGTTTAATATTTGGAAGCTTCACTTTTACAGTTCTTGATTTATGTCCCTTTATAACGTTATATGCTAGCGGGGGCATCATCTTTGTCCCTTTGGACACATTCCCCATTTTTTTTTTTAAAAGTTATTATTAATTACTATCTGCAGTCGTATAAAACTGCGCCTTGTGGAGCATCTGGTCCATTCATTTGTTTATTTCTTAATTTGTGTGAATTAACATTGTTACAGTAAATGATAATTACTACACTTTCATACCACAACAAATATTGTATTGGTACATGTATCACTTATATTTGTATCCATATAACAAACAAAAAATTAAAAAGGAATAACTTTGCATTACCTTTTGAATACTATGACTTTTTAGATATTTAGACATATTAGACTAATTAAGTAGATGTTGATAATATTGGCTTGACATGCTTGAAATTCTATCAGATTACTTTTGGAGCAGTTATGAGTCTTTGAAGCATGCTCACAAAAGTTCTTTTGATGAAATCATTTTCATATTAGTCAAGATTTTCTTTACTTTGACCATCTTTGGAGGAGATATTATCAAAGAATTGATATAAATCAGCACAGAAGTTTACTTCCTAGCTCATCTATCCCCAAGCATCATGTCAGGCATTGTCATTACTAAAAACCAATAAATGTATTCTAATCTGAGGAACATATAAACATTTTAACAAAATTTTAACAAATGATACCGACGATCCACCACAAAGTAATATAAATAGAACCATACCAATAGTAAGCAAATACATATAAAAAAGAGGTGGTATGATTGTCAATGAGACAATTCTCTACAAGAGACCAAATCGACACAGAAATTAACAACTACATATCACTGTATGGGGATAAACCAGCAAAGTCAATACCCCATAATCAGGTTTAAAAGGCCCCGAAATGACAATGTAAAACAATTCAAGCAAGAAAACTAATGGCCTTATTTTTTATCAAAAAAATAAGAAATAAACAAAAAACTAATATGTAACACATAAACAAACGACAACCACTGAATTACAGGCTCCTTATATCATGTTCTCAAAACTAGATATCACGTCCCATTTAGAAAAAAACATGTGAAAAAAGAACCTAGCTATATATATATATATTTTGTGTTGCTCTCCTAGCTACAAAATGTATCCAAAATCAAAGATGTAGAACATATTACATCATAATAATTTGGTAACTAATGTAATTACTGTCTCCTACATGCCTTGGACATAATTTTTTTTTAATAAATAACACTCCTAATGCTCAGATTGGTTGTCATCGTGCAACACAGTTAATAACACCATATAGGAAAAACATAGAACTCCTTTTGTCATAAGACACTGTCTGTCAAACATCCAAACATACTATCCACACTCATCTGTGTCCACACTTGTTATTAAGTGTAAAATAAATACTGAATAAAATGTACAACGGTCAAGATACATTCTTCGTACGATGATACTGAATTATTTTTACAACGATTTAGATTCATTCAGCGAACAAATGATACTGAACACAAATTTTACAACGGATTAGATTCATTGAGCGCGCAAATGATGTTATATTCTGAATACATTTCATAACTTTTTCAGGAAGCCATTTTTTTCTAGATCGTGAAAAATTTATCGGTCCTGATTATGTTTTCAATCACGGCTAAGGAATTTTTTTTATCGAAAACTTCAACAAATATCAAATTATTTGTGATAACATATTATACCTTTGATTTTTCGTAAGTTCCAATCTTGAGAAAAAAAAGGTGAGAAGAACCATCATTAAAAGATTTTTAATTATTATCATGTTGTTTTCTATTTCTCAAAACTTAGCATGGCCTGTTCTCGAGATCTTTAGAAATGTTTGGGTTCTATTGTGTTTAAAGACTATCATTATAAAACAAATCAAGATAAATCTACTCTTTTTCCTTTTAGACAGCAAAGGTATGTGACCTTCAATTAAAGTAATTTGAGGAAACAAGGAAACACAAAATTTTGATGTTACTGACCGATTCCCAAAGGTTATTAACATCATACTGTACTGTAACCTTATGCAATGTTTTTAATTCTGCCATATAAGATACAGGAGCTCGTTAATAAACATTAACGTGGAGAAAAACCATCTCTATCAAGGAACATTTGACCTTTTTACATGATTTGCTACATTTCTATAATCCTGTATCTAGGAAATGTAAATTGATGACTGCCATCATATGCCTTTATTATACTGATGCAATTAAAGTTGTATTTATGTAATAACATTTGTCATCATTCATTATCCATATTATTCTGATAATGGTTGAAAGTAAGCATTTGTACCAATAAAATATAAAAAATAATACCCGGAAAATATCAAATCAATAAAAGTGTCCGTAGTAGTTCATGTTTTTTCTCACAGGAAGACTAATCGGCATCGGCTGTTGGAAAAGGAATAATAAAATTAGGAATGGAAATGAGAAATATGTCAAAGAGACAACAACCCGACCAAAGGGCAGACAACAACCGAAGGCCACCAATGGGTCTTCAACTCAGCGAGAAAATCTCGCATCCTGAGGCGGTCCTCAGCTGGCCCCTAAATAAAATTGCGCTCTAGTTCAGTAAAAATTGACGTAACACTGATCTCCAAAATATATAAATGAACTAAAATTAAAACAATATGTAAGACTAACAAAGGTATAATGCAAGCCTATATAGTTTTTTTTTCCTGTTTTTTGAAATTTTTAGGGCTGTTCAACTATCTACTTGAATTGGGTTAATTTATGCTTGTTTGCCATTGTGTCTATGTAAAACAAAAAAAGAAAAAAATCAAAATACTATGGATTTTATACCGTGGAAAATATTACCTTAGCTGTATCTGGCAAAACAATTCGAACTAATTATTTTGCAACGCTCTTTAACTTCTTACTTTATTTGGCCTTTTATTTTACTTGAGCGTCACGGATGAATGTTTTAAATTGAGAATGGAAATTTGGGAATGCGTCAAAGAGACAACAACCCAACCTTAGAGTAGACAACAGCAGTAGGTCACCAACAGGTCTTCAATGCAGCGAGAAATTCTCGCACCCGGAGGCGTCTGACGAAAGTCGCTTCATGAATACAAAAAGATAAGCCTAGTATCTTTAATGAGTTTTGTTTTGAATGTTAACATCTGTTCTCTGAGTTTGCATGCTCTCTGACTGTTTTGTAACTTCTGTCAGCAATTAAGTACTCCAATGTCTTTATATGCTTCCGTTTAAGCTCTTTTATACGAAGATTATCCTCATTTATTGTATGAAATTTCAAATAAATTCACAAATATATATCGATCGAAGTGACTAGTCGACATAACTAAAGATGGTGAACAAAAACATATTATTTTCGCTGGGAAAAAAAATTGCAGAGTTAACTTATGTAAGAAATGCATGTTTTATTTGTTCCGGGTTCGATGACTGATCACATTCAATGATGTTATAGTTTGATATGTAAAACTACGACGAAGGATCATATGGTCATGCCAACATATAATACTCAAGTTGTAGTGATCGCATGTGGAAACAGGAATTCCATAGAACAGAAACAATAGGATATAAAATCATTAAGACATTTTGTAATCTTCAACAATGAACAGACACATGTCTCTTTCGCATTTAAATCTTCAGAGGTATCAGGACATTGTACTTTATAAACACAGCATGAAAAGGTTCAATCAATCATATAGCTTATAAATATTACTATATGATTAGAGACTTTCTTTTTTGTGATTTGACTTTTTAGCATACAACTAATAAGATTAAAAATTTATAAAGTATAAATAAGGATAATGACTTTTCAAAGTATACATTTAGCATACCAGTCGGCATTTTTTAAAGTAAAATCACCTGGTGTCGCCTGCATTCATGATACCACGCAGCTGACACGATACTTTTTAAACATGCTGAACCTCTTGGACTAGACAATTTTTATATACATACATATATCTGTAATGTTACTTTAAGCTATGTGTTCTCTCAAAATATAATCCGCCTCATTTGCATTGTGTATTATAAAAGATTTAGTTGCTTAAATGTTTACTTAAATAACTTAGTTTTTATCTATTTAAATGCTAATTGTTTTAATCTCACATAACACAATTAGTGAATTAGTTGGTAGATTAAACATCTTAAAGGACACAATTTTTCTATTGATCGCAGTCGGGAAAAATAATTGTTTCCGAGTGTTAATTAAGTATGCAAGTATGTGTTTACAACTCTAAAACCTCAAATAAACGATTTTATGAACGATGAAGCATAAATAATTGTGTTTACAAATTATTGCAGCAAATGATACAAATTGATAAGCAATGAGATATCACGTTTTAATTTATCAAAAATAGAAAAGCCAATGCTGATTGCTTTACCTGATAGACAATCCAGTTATTATAACATGTTTCATTGTCTGATAAAAGTGCAAATTGAGATAAGAAAATAATAATAATGATTATATTCACTTATGTCAAGGAAAAATAAAAATCAGTATCTTATCCAACGACAATTTAGAAGATAAAGCCTTAAGTTACTTGTCAATATTTTGTTATGGAATGTACCTTGTCAACTCTATAAAGGGGAAAACATAGCAGCACAATGTATATTGTACGTGGGAATCGCAGAATCCTATAAAATATATCAATATCACACCCGTAGACAGGAGTTTTGAACGAACCAATAGAAAACATATTGTAAATAACTATAAAGTCAAAATTAATATTGAAGATTGACTTTTCAAGACAGAGCGCAATGACCGCCAATGACCCAGTCGGAGACATTCTGGCTACATGCCTGATAATATATCATTTCACATTTTTTTTGTATTACACAAATATAGTTATTCTCGTAATTAACCATGTCAGTACTTTGTTTTAAGTTGGCACTCTATATTCAATACAGAAATTCATAATAAGATGAAGATCTAGAACAACACACTTTTGTTAAAATAAAACAAGAAGGCCAAGTGATCTGATCAGAGCTCTCTTTGTAATTGTGCATGAGATGACATAACTATAGGCGAGTGACGACCAGTTTATCATTTAATGTGTTTTCTTTTAAACAGGCATCTCTGTACGGTTTAACGCTAACTACACAGAAACGGTTTAGCTCATAGTTGAAGGCCAATTTGTAACATGTAGGTTTTCTTAAACGTCTTTGTACTTTTGTACATTTGTACTTTTGTAATCTTTTGATATCGTCTCATTGGCAATACTGCCACATTAATACTACATCTCTTATGTTTATCTATATTCAAAGCATGCAGATGTTCTTTTTAAATAATATCTACCGATCTAAACCGAATTGGTTAGGCATTCACCTTTTAAAATTAATATTTTTGCATACAAACTACGTTATTTTACTGAGTCATCAAACTATTCCACAAAACTTCTTTCAAAATTATTAATTTTCCTTTCAGCCTCCATGATGACAGTTAATCCAGAAAAGTGCGTCTGACAATGATAACGTGTTGTTTTCATTTTTGATCCGAGTTAAGATGAAACCACCTACTTACTTGGGATGTGAATAGGACAGAGATACCAAAAATTCCAAAGATCTGAAAGAGATCAAACAATCTAATATAAAAAAGAAGATGTGGTATGATTGCCAAAGAGACAACTATCCACAAAAGACCAAAATGACACAGACATTAACAACTATAGGTCACCGTACGGCCTTCAACAATGAGCAAAGCCCATACCGCATAGTCAGCTATAATAGGCCCCGATAAGACAATGTAAAACAATTCAAACGAGAAAACTAACGGCCTTATTTATGTAAAAAATGAACGTAAAACAAATATGTAACACATAAACAAACGACAACCACTAAATTACATGCTCCTGACTTGGGACAGGCACATACATAAATAATGAGGCGGTGTTAAACATGTTAGCGGGATCCCAACCCTCCCCCTAACCTGGGACAGTAGTTTAACAGTACAACATAAGAACGAACTATAAAAATCAGTTGAAAAAGGCTTAACCCATCAGATGGACAAACATACAAGTGGACGTGGCCGGGTAATTATACATCCCGACACAAAAAGACGCAATGAACAGATCTGAGAGTACTCGCAGTTATCTGACAGCTAGTTCAAAGCCACTAACAACTAATAAAAAAAATCATGCATCTAAGACTAAACTATCAATCCGTACACATCCAACATCCAATGGATTTAGTGTAAAGACGTCATAAACAGCCAGAGAAAAACCTGATCTTGTGCAATGCCAAGTTACAGGTATCGACAGATTGTAGATCCATGAATATGTATATGTATATGACATACTACTTATATTTAGTTAGCTTTTAAATTACTGATAACAAAATCAATATTTATACCAATAAAAACAATATTCAATGATCTTATTACAGTGTTGAATAGGTAACCTTTTAGAATAAGTTTATTTAAAGGAGCGACAAGTTTACATGGATCATTTCTAAATTTCCGGGCACGGTTAACAACATTTCCGTATTCAACTTCTTCACCGTTTAAGCATATTACAACTCATTATATTTTTTTTTACATCGAAGAGATCATTGAATGTAATTTGTCATAAAAATTTACCAAGACAAATGACCTTCCAAATTAAACCTATCACCAGGTTTGTACTAAAGTGAGTAATAAGTCAATTGCCACACGTGGAGCAGTATCTGCTTATCTTTCCGGAGCACATGAGATCACACCAGTTTAAGTTGGGGTTCGCGTAAGTCAGTCTTTAGTTTTCTGTGTAGTGTTTTATGTACTATTGTTTGTTGGTCTGTATCTTTTTTAGTCATTGCATTGTCAGTTTATTTTCGAGGTATAAATAAAATTCTTTCTGCAATCTTTCGCCTCTCCTTTGTAACAATTACGGAGAACTGTTTTCTATCAAGAACATCTGTATACGAAGGAGTCACAACTTTAAAATATCCTGTCCTTATTCCTGTTGATTTCTAACAGGAGCAGATATGCCATTCCCTTTCGTGTTTGTTGGTGTAAATAATTCTCATCTTTAGTTAGCTGGTAGTGTTTTGAAATGACATTCCAGCAGCACCTGCATACGGTGTATATATCTCCCAATTGATACGATATTGCTTGCATTTCCTATCATGATTTTCTTGATAGAGGGTTGTTGCTCACAAGGAAGCTATCAAATCAAGAGTTCCAAATGTTGAAGTTGAAATCATCTCTTCGTAAATTTTACGGACGCCATCACGAGTTGGTTGACCGTTATAGAATAACCGTTTCACAAATGATATCGGATATATTCCTTACGTCGTAACTGCAGTCCCCTTCCCTTTCATCAATGTGACCTTCAGAATTAGACTATTTACCGGATGTGTTATCTCATAAGCAACACGACGGGTGCCACATGTGGAACAGGATCTGCTTACCTTTCCGGAGAACCTGAGATCACACCTAGTTTTCGGTGGGGTTCGTGTTGTTTATTCTATAGTTTTCTATGTTGTGTTATGTGTACTATTGTTTGTCTGTTTGTCCTTTTCATTTTTAACCATGGCGTTGTCAGTTTATTTTCAATCTATGAGTTTGACTGTCCCTCTGGTATCTTTTGTCCCTCTTTGTCTTTGAGTCGTTTTTCTTTTTGTGTGTTTTGACTTTTTACATATTGCCCCCTTATATATATAGCTTATAAAAAGCCTTTTCTTAATAAATTCTATGCAGGTGGTTCTTATAAAATTAAAGTTGAAAACTATATTTCAATCAAGTGTTAATTTGCTTTACATGAGGTTAAGCATGTTTCAACATAGTGAGAAGAAGAGCTAATTAATTGAAATTATTTGTGCTAACAGGTACTGTCGTAATTCAATATGAAACCAATCGAAAACAATTGCTAAAACATTTAAGATGTTTATCATTGAACAGGTGTATCAGCTTATAATTAGCGAAAACATAAAATTGAGAATGGAAATGGGGAATGTGTCAAAGAGACAACAACCCGACCTAATAAAAAACAACAGCAGAGGGTCACCAACAGGTCTTCAATGTAGCGAGAAATTCCCGCACCCGAGGGCGTCCTTCAGCTGGCCCCTAAACAAATATATAGTAGTCCAGTGATAATGAACGCCATACTAATTTCCAAATTGTACACAAGAAACTAAAATTAAAATAATACAAGACTAACAAAGGCCAGAGGCTCCTGACTTGGGACAGGCGCAAAAATGCGGCGGGGTTAAACATGTTTGTGAGATCTCCACCCCCCCCCCCCCCCTAATACCTCTAACCAATGTAGTAAAGTAAACGCATAACAATACGCACATTAAAATTCAGTTCAAGAGAAATCCGAGTCTGATGTCAGAAAATGTAACTAAAGAAAATAAACAAAATGACAATAATACATAAATAACAACAGACTACTAGCAGTTAACTGACATGCCAGCTCCAGACTTCAATTAAACTGACTGAAAGATTATGATTTCATCATATGAACATCAGGTACAATCCGTCCCGTTAGGGGTTTAGTATCATACCATCATAACATATATGAGAAGAACATAACCCCGTGTCATGACAACAACTGTTTTTAGAATAAATGTGTTTAGTTCCGATGCAAAGACCTTAGCAGTGACTCAATATTAACGCCAAAATATGCAATCTTTAATGACTTGACAACAGTATCGTAATTATATCCCTTCTTAATAAGTCTATTCAAAGGTTTTGTAAGTTTCTGAGGTGAATACTGACACCTTTGTGCTTTATAAAGAATATTACCATAAAAAATTGGATGTGAAATACCTGAACGTATTAGAAGTCTGCATGTTGAGCTATATTTACGAATGATGTCTTTATACCGATGATAAAATTTAGTAAATGTTTTGACTAGTTTATGATATCGAAAACCCTGGTGTAATAATTTTTCAGTAATACATAAATTTCTCTCGTTAAAATCTAAAACATTGTTACATACACGAGCGAATCGTACAAGTTGAGATATATAAACACCATAAGATGGTGACAAGGGAACGTCACCATCTAAAAACGGATAATTAACGATAGGAAATGAAAAATCATCCCTTTTATCATAAATTTTAGTATTCAGCTTTCCATTAGTGATATAGATATCAAGATCGAGAAAAGGGCAGTGGTCATTGTTAGTATTAGCTTTATTTAAAGTAAGTTCAACAGGATAAATTTCATTAATATACATACTGAAGTCGTCATTATTGAGAGCCAAAATATCATCCAAATATCTAAAAGTATTATTAAATTTGTTTATCAGATGTTGTTTCGATGGGTCTTTGCTTATTTATTATAGACTATCATTGCAACATGAATGCATTAGAGATTTAGCTATATATTTATACAAATAGATTATGTTTCTGATTATTTGTGCAGTTACACACAAATATACATGGGTGTAGAAGTATCAATTACATGTTTGTGTTTGTTCGGTTAATTTGTTAATTGGTTTTACATTTAGGTTTTACTATATGAATGTTTTTTTTTATTACATATGTATCTGCTTATCATGTAAGCATATCGTCATTCTATTTGTGTTTAGAATTCCTTCCAATGTTATCTTTCTAAACAGGGAAAGCCAAGTTTTATTACTTAAAACCTGAATGTTACAGTTAGTTAGTGATATACAACTTGATGTCAGCTCATTTTGAAGGGCGTAAAAAAGAAAATTATAATTAGGAACACATCCCCACCAACCCTTTTTTCCAATTAAATCTGGAGCCAAACTAAGGTGTTACGACCATGTCAGCAACTAGAGTTCTGGTTTACATCTTGAATGTCAGATCATCCGATTTGAATGCCCAATTAAAATCTAACCTCAATACGCATTTGACAGTGACTGAATTTGAATTAAAGTTAATAACTTTTGTGGCCATGTTGAAGTGCTTATATTCCTTCATAAAAGCAACCAACACACTTTTTTTTAATTTTAATAGCAACCCTTAGAAAATTGTTTTCTGTCCAAATTTCCTTTTGAAATAAAGCACTGATGTAAGTATCTTTTTACAGACATGCTTGAACGAAATGATTTTATTAATAAATATAAAAAATGCAACGTTCTCATTAATATGGTGACAGGGGAAATAATCTGATAAGGTCATTTTCTCTGCTGCATTTGCATTCAACAATCAAAAGCCAATACCATATAACAAGCTATTAGTGACCCGAAATAACAGTTCAGAAGAGAAAAATGATATATGTTTTTTAAGTTATCCATATGTACAAAATAGTACTATTTAAATCTATTTTAACGTTTTTACATTGCTGTAAGGCGTGAGTTCTTCTCACCTTCTAAAATCTCTGTCATGAAGATCAGACATATTAAAAACACTCTATAAATTTCTTGACTTGTAACTAGATTATATGCTGTCCATTAAACTATATTGTGTTGACCTATCAATATCTTGTTCACCATGATACCACGATATTACTTAAGTATACATTTTATTTCACATAATATTTTCAACATCCGATTTAATGGAAGTAATGCAAATCTATTTGAATCAGTATAATTTCAATTTTATATTTTGATGACTATTTATTTATTTTAAACCCAAAATG
Organism: Mytilus edulis; assembly: GCA_019925275.1. Classification (NCBI taxonomy): domain Eukaryota; kingdom Metazoa; phylum Mollusca; class Bivalvia; order Mytilida; family Mytilidae; genus Mytilus; species Mytilus edulis. Next base: position 34,403,159 of record CM034355.1, on the reverse strand, counting down.
CGGAACGTGTACGTAAACAATGTTTTGATGGAAATTGATATGTCCCAGAGATGCATGTTAATCTTATTATATACACTTACATTGTATGCTTATATATTCAATGTTATATTAGCTTACTTTCTAAATTAGAATTGCATTTACATTTCCCACGATGATTTGATATTTACTTACAAATGCAGTTTGGTAAACCATTTCACAATACCAATCTATTCATCAATGGATGTAGCTACTTTAATTACTGAAACCATGCAAATGTCATCTAGTCTATAATACTGCCTCGTCTAAACTTACAGAATCTATGTGCTTAGGAAATTCGATACCATTACTGATTGCATGAATATAAAAATTAGTGTATAGACTTTCTTTTAAAGAAACTAAAAGAGCAAAATGAATGGAATATAACACTGCTATTAAAATATCTAATGTATGCTGCTTCCGTCTCAAATGTAGCCAAACCAATTGCCAAATTTTGTTCTTTCCACTCTGAATTTGAACCCATGCGTTTGTTGTATCGTGGCATCAATGCAAGCAGTGTGTCTCACGCTTTTTTTTTTTATTAATTTGATATGTGTCCAACAAGCACCTAGACCACTCGACCTTCTAGCATTATATAAGTATAGCTTCAGTAGTGATGCTTTTCTTCGTCAGCTTTAACTAGGTCTATAATTCAATACATGTTGTAAGGTGAAATATAGATAGATCCATTACAGATCAGCCGGAGTTTTTAGTCGTGAAGGATGACAAATACATGTATGTAACATACAGTCATATCAATATGTTTTTGTTATGTCTAAATATGCGATTAACATTCTCCATCCAATAACCAAGGCTTATCTATACACAAATTATTAACTTGGTTTGAAATTTAGCTCATCAATGTAAGGTAATTGTTTCACGAACACATCATTTTAAAATATTTTTTTAACCTTTTAAGCACTGAAAACAATACTTGTTACAACATCTAGCATCAACACAGTCAGTCAATTCGCGTCTTAAACTTCCTATTGGGAGGTTAATTGGTTTTGTTTACGACCTGCAAACCCTCTTTAGCAATTTATTACACCCTTTTGGGAACTTTATGTACAGTAAGTGACATTTATTTTAACCATGAATTATGTAATAGCTAATATTGTAATTATATTTTATTCAAATTACACTTTCGATAGCGGTAATTTGTTTAATGGAGTTTGGGTACAATAACATTCAATCGTTTCAAAAAAAAAGTATGCAGAAATGAAGAAATATGTCTTTTTCGGCATAAAATACAAAGATTAATGTATTTTTTCAAAAACAAAAGTACATTTAGATAAAATAATTAGTTAATTACTGCCGTTAAAGATAATTACTTCCGTTAAAGTTATAGGCATTACACATCAGTAAAACGGCATTGATAACGTAATCTATAAGTACATTCATTTTTTATTTCAAGTAAGTTTACGCTCACCGGTTCGTTTTGTTTATTCTTTAGTTTTCTATGTTGTGTCATGTGTACTATTGTTTGTCTGTTTGTCCTTTTCATTTTTAGCCATGGCGTTGTCAGTTTATTTTCGATTTATGAGTTTGACTGTCCCTCTGGTACCTTTCGCCCCTCTTTTAAAGCAAGTCTAAGTTATCAGTTTTTTTGTACTTGTGTTTTGTCTTACAAAATTGACCATGGGTTCAAACTGATAGAAAAGATCAAATTTCGATCTTAAAATACTGATATGTAGATAGAGCTCAGACTTAACACCTTGAATAAATGTTGCTTCTAATGTATTTGAAAACAAAAAAATGTAGGTGTGTAAAAAAATCTGTTTGCATTTGGCTCATATCTGTTTTATTCAAAAACTATGTCAATTTAATTGTCAAATTTGTCAATTTCAATATAGGTATAGGTATAACACAATTCTTCAAAAAATAAATCATAATTTATAGGATGTCCTTCTTACACATTGCATGAATAAATACTAAAAAATTTGCAAAATCTGTAAAAATGCGGTTTCATCTAATATAACATCAGACAAACTAATTTAATGATCTGTTTAGAAATAAGGCTTTAAATTGTTAGAACATCAAAGTAAATAAATCTAGCTGACATATTGTGAATTTTTAGTAAAGATGGAACTACTTTTAGAAAAGGGCACGGTTGAAAAAAATCCGGAAATTTAACCTTACCTTTTTTGCAGGTATGTTTTAAAAGAGGGGCGAAATATACCGGAGGGACTGTCAAACTCATAGATCGAAAATAAACTGACAAAGCCATGAGTAACAAAGAAAATGACAAATATAATATATCACTATAAATGGCCATGTTTGGTTATGCAAATATACAGGATTATATTCACCCGTGTTGCGACGCCTCAAGATATTCTAGGGTTAATGATCTTATGATGATCGCATTTAACCTATTGAGCTCTGAGATAAGCAAAAATATGCAAATCCATCTTATCACTTTATTTTTACATTGAATTATTTGGGAGTGCTTGTAATAGAAATACCATTACCTTAAGGTTGTGTCCAGTACAATGTAAGTTGTAATAACAATTTCACAATGCAACAAAATCAGATTTTCAATCAAACATATCTCGTCAAAGCAGGAGAATTGACCTTTTGATAAATTCACGCTCTAATAATAGTTTTGATAATTAATCGGAATTAGTATCGGTTCACTCAATGAGCTTCGTATAAGGATTTAACATTCAAAGGAAGAGATAAAAGGAATCGTGTTCTGTTTTAATATTTTATAGCCCACAAAGAATCGGTATGATCTCGTAAACGTTTTCCGTAAAGATATTGCCCCTTTAATGTCCTATAATCTATTTCTTTTGCAAGATTGTAGCAATCGAACATTCGTGATTTATTTATTGGCATAAACTAATAGAAACCATAATATAGTTTCATAAATTCAATCAACTTTCTGTTTGAAACAGGAGAAAACAATTTTAAAATTGAAAATACATTGTACTTTTGTGACTACACACTCAATCTATCACCTCCAAAGTACATCACCCACCACTGTCTTGTCGTGACAAGAACTGGTCTTTAGTCTTGTCTCAAGACAAATAAATATTTACAAGCCTAACATCATGTAAGCCAATTTTTTTGGCAATGTTATTGTCAATGTTTAATGAAAGGATACCGTCTATAATTGTTTATAATAAATCTCTTTATAGTATGATTGAAATATATCTGAAGCGAACAGAAATATTATTCTGATATTTTACGCAAATTATGCAGAAACCAAAATAGATAAGTTGACAGACAATTTTACGTTGTGTTTGGCTTTGCAAAAGCTTTCAATAAGCCATTAGAGTACTCTTAGATGGATACATTGTGTCTCTTGTTATTTGTTTTCGTGCTTTGTATCAATTTGATGAATCAAGCAATTTCCAAAAAGTAAAATCACGAAACTACTCAACTCCGAGGAAAGTTCAAGAAGAAAAGTCTCAATCAAATGGCGAAATCAAAAGTTTAAACACATCAAACGAATGGATAACAACTGTCATATTCCTGACTTGGTACAGCATTTTTCGCATAATTGGAATTGAGTTCTACAATTCATTATTTATTTACCTGCCCCACGTCAGGAGCAGCCTGTTTTTCAGTGGTCGTAGTTGAATGATGTCTGGGATATTTTTAAATCGTTTACAATTGTTAATGTTTTCTCGTTTTGAATTGCTTTACATTTTGTCATTTAGGCAGCAACTTATAGCTAACTATATATGTGATATGGCCTACTGCTGAGTACCTTACGATGACCAATGGTTAGTTCTTAATGGTTATCATACTAAACCTGAGAGTTTGAAATAGCAAATTGCTTGATTGAGTCATTCCCAGGTGTTGGTTGGGTTCACTTTAGTCTGAATTTGCTTTTAGAGCTGTCATGTATTTGTAGTGCCATCTCGGTATCTTATTCCTTTTTGCTGTTTTCTATGACATAAAAAAGCCCAGCTAAGACATTATTTGACAAATCATTTTTTTTACAAATCTAGCTAATAGTTTTGCACAATACAAGAAACGAATAGAATTGAAGTCATTATTCAAGATCATTGTAACATTCGGTATTGAACATAGTAAATTTCATACAGAGGTGTTATTTACTTTATGAAAATCAATTTATCAATATTAGTTTGAACTACATACAGATTAATAGGAGTAACACATGGAGAAATCTTAAAAGATTGTGGGTGACCTTTAAGTATTTATGTTTCATAGTATTTGAATGTGCGAGATTATATATGACCTGGGACGAAATTTGTGTAAAAGAATAGTTATAAAATCTGTAATCAGATTTTCTGATTATTAAACATTGCTTATAAACATTAGAAGATTTGGTAAGATTGCAAATATGACAACTCTTCACCCGAGACCAAATAAGGATAACAACTTTAGATCACCGTATGACCTTTAATAATGAGCAAACCAAACCACGTACAGCATAGTCAGATATACAAGGCACCGAGATGACGTATGTTAAACAATTGAACAGTTAAAAGAGAAAACTAACAGTTTCATCTGTGCACAAATTAAAAAAAAACTGATATAAGGCAACAAACGACTACCACTGAAAAAATACTCCTGACAAAGGACGGTTACCTACAGATTATTGCGAGGTAAAATCTGTTTTCTGAGGCCAAACACTTTCTAGAACCTATGAACAAACTATTACAAATCAGCTGAAAATGGCCGAGTTTATCAGATCGGTACAAAACAACATTGAGGAATCTAAATAAACATTGTATTGCTAAGACAAAATTGCATTTTAAAACGATGATTCAGTTTTGCTTAAGGTAGGATTGCCACTAATAACAAGAATATATCTACCAATTTACAGTAAATTTATTTTTTCTAGATACTTAATGAATAATAAACCCTTCAATTATTTGTGAATAACAATGATGCTTCCTCAAAACTGAAAAAGCTTATTTTTGTGATTAAATATAAGACGTATGACTTTTATCAGAAACACTTTTTCAGTAAGTAGAAGAGATTGTTTAATTTATTAAATGAAATGAGAGTTAGATATTATATGTGTGCATAAATATTGAACTAGATAAACAATTTCAAATTGCGTATTCGTTTGCTAACCTTGATCAATTAATTTCATGCTGTTTGTTTGATACTATTGTTAATGCAGACAGATAAAACAGTTGTGAACAATTACGATTAATACAATTTAATCGAATGCAATTACAAAATGGCGACCAGGAACTGTATAGACCGTTACAAAAGACTCATGGCTAGTCAAAGTTCTGAAAACCTAGCACTTCTATCACTTAAAGGTTAAAAGAGTTAAAATAATGATTTTAATATGTCTGAAACTAGGTCTGAATAGCCTGAAAAATAATTGCATCGAACGATTTTATAACACCATCATCAATTAATATGGCGTAGTGAAATTTGTGACCACACATTGAATCAGACATACAATTATCCCTTTATCATCACACATTGAATCAGACATACAATTATCCCTTTCTCACCACACATTGAATCAGACATACAGTTATCCCTTTCTCACCACACATTGAATCAGACATACAATTATTCCTTTCTCACCACACATTGAATCAGACATACAATTATCCCTTTCTCACCACACATTGAATCAGACATACAATTATCCCTTTCTCACCACAAATTGAATCAGATATACAATTATCCCTTTCTCACCATACATTGAATGAGACATACAATAATCCCTTTCTCACCACACATTGAATCAGACATAAAATTATCCCTTTCTCACCACACATTGAATCAGACATACAATTATCCCTTTCTCACCACACATTGTATCAGACATACACTTATCCCTTCTCACCACACATTGAATCAGACATACACTTATCCCTTTCTCACCACACATTGAATCAGACATACAATTATCCCTTTATCACCACACATTGAATAAGACATACAGTTATCCCTTTCTCACCACACATTGAATCAGACATACAATTATCCCTTTCTCACCACACATTGAATCAGACATACAATTATCCCTTTCTCCCACATATTGAATCAGACATACAATTATCCCTTTCTCACCCCACATTTAATCAGACATACAATTATCCCTTTCTCACCACACATTGAATCAGACATACAATTATCCCTTTCTCACCACTCATTGAATCAGACATACAATTATCCCTTTCTCACCACACATTAAATCAGACAAACAATTATCCCTTTCTCACCACACATTGAATGAGACATACAATTATCCCTTTCTCACCACACATTTAATCAGACATACAATTATCCCTTTCTCACCACACATTTAATCAGACATACAATTATCCCTTTCTCACCACACATTTAATCAGACATACAATTATCCCTTTCTCACCACACATTTAATCAGACATACAATTATCCCTTTCTCATCACACATTTATTCAGACACATAATTATCCCTTTCTCACCACACATTGGATCAGACATACAATTATCCCTTTCTCACAACACATTGAATCAGACATACAATTATTCCTTTCTCACCACACATTGAATCAGACATACAATTATCCCTTTCTCACTACACATTGAATCAGACATACAATTATCCCTTTTCACAACACATTTAATCAGACATACAATTATCCCTTTCTCACCACACATAGAATCAGACATACAATTATCTCTTTCTCACCACACATTGAATCAGGCATACAATTATCCCTTTCTCACCACACATTGAATCAGACATACAATTTTCCCTTTCTCACCACACATTGAATCAGACATACAATTATCCTTTTCTCACCACATATTCAATTTCGCCCATTGAAAATAATTGTTTTTACGCTTTGAAACGTCTCTCTTTACTGTTTCTAGTTATCTTTATTTTCATGTCAGAGAGAGACGAAGGATGACAAAGGGACATTCAAACTTAAAAGTCCAAAATAATCTGACAACTTAAATTTGTACATAATATCTTAAAACATTTAGACGTCATAATCAAATTTCGACTAATCATTTGCCGAGAACAGATTTTTCACTAGTGAGGAGAAATCTTTTTCTCACACGGATCGAGAAATGTGAAAATAGCACAAAAATTAGAGAAAATGTGCTATGATCGTCAAAGAGATAATTCCCCATTAGAGACAAAATGACTGAGACGTACGTAGGACCTTTTAACTTTCATTGTTCCTGATACTTGTAAGGATGCTATGCCTGTCACCTTTACATGCATTGAACTTCGTGATGTACTTTCGTTAAAGAAAACAAATGCTTTAAAGCGATAAAAAGTATATCAAAAAGAAATCTTAGAACAAATATGTTACATGAAAGTCGAAAGCACTTTTTAGTAAGATCGTATACGCTTTAGGGTGTTTGAATATCTTCTTATTGAAAAAAATACGTCTCATCTAAAAACCGGCAAACCTAAAGTTAACAAACATTAAATCAATTGGCATACTTAACTGTTGTTTGGAACTGTGTGAACCTATATAAAATTACTATCCTTAGGAATTTTACTTTTAGACCAGTCTATACTTATAGACTTCTGAGAAATGTTTTAATCTATCTGTACAAATATTTTTTTTTATTCTAAAATTATAATGAAACGTCTTAATCCACACAGGTATTATCACTAAGTCGCTGTTCCCTGTTGATTCAATAATGCAAACAACTTGCTTTACTTTCTTTGCGAAAGAACTATTACAATATATATGAATACAATGATATATAGAGTATAAGCAATGAAAAAGCAACCTAAATTCCATTTGGTGAGGCATACAGACATGTGAATTACTGCTCAATATGTCTGGCAAAATTGTCAAAAATATGTAAATAAATACATTTGTAAATCAAAAAAACATTCGTTATTAGATTTTCTCATTGTTGAAGGCTGAAAAGTTTATAAGAAAACAATACACATAATTTATTCATAAACATAAGGAAAAAATAGAGACAATGTCAAAACAGTGATTTATTCTCCGTATCATAGATAACAGCACTGTATTGGATCCCATTACAACAGAAACCATTTAGATACAAAGAGATAAAAACACCTAGTGTACAGACAAAATTATCTACTTGCATGCTGTGATATATAAAATCTTGCAAATACAATCATAGCGATTGCAAATAGTTGTGTTTGTATAGCATGCTCAGTCACCAAAATGATAATATGTCATTACTACAACTAAATTGTATGCATTTAGAAAATCATTTGTAATATTTCGATTAAAACCTCTTCAAGGAAACAAACGTTCATTGATTGTCACTTTTTATTTATATGTTTCTAAAATGATAGTTATATGGTTTCCGCAATTTAATATAAGTACATCTGGGTTTTTTTTCAATTTGCATTTCAATCTTAATTCTATTTTCAAGTTTTTATCATTATTTTCATGCCCATCAGTGTAAGTTTTATTAGCTTTTATGGTTTTGTGGCAAAAAGGTATACATTCAGTGTCACAATAATTCACTATTCATTATGTAGACAATTAGTTTCGTATTATAATTTCTTCCGTAAAGTGTTATCAAAGATGTCAGGCTTAATATTAAGTACAGCAGCCGCGCGTTTTGAGTACACTAGGCTCAGGGGAGGCCGTTTATTTTCTTTCAACTATTTATAAAGCCACGTCTGATACATTTTCCATTTCAGTTGATATTAACAATTTGATAAACCGATGTTTTCAGTTTTCTATAAATTGACATTATTCGTAGTACTGAAATAAAATTGCGGAAAGAAAATTAAATAGCATAAATCAACAATGTCAGTTTTGAAAGTGACCAAGAGTTTTGAGAGCTGAACATGTGGAAAGCTTTCAAGCATAGAAAGAAGAAGACAGAGCAAGTTCAGCCACGGTTACCCTTGGTCGATTTTGCATTTGCATTGTACTAAGTAACAAGAAAATTATGTAACGATAACGGCAAAACTTTAAAGATGTATTGCAAAGTGCCAATACGAGCTAATATTGCTAGTAAACTTTTGATTACGTACCACAGGAAATACAGCTATATATAACAATATAAATGTCATCGTGCACTTTCTATAAACTGTTACAAGGAAGTGCAAATATTATATCTTTCATTAACCTTTATAACTTATATATTATCTCAAACAAACTAAATATTGTTCGTCAACTGGTAAAACACTTCTGATGCATTAATTGGAATTTTTATTCGTGTTTACCATTAAGTCATTAAGGGGATAAAGTAAAAACAAATGTTCTGATTTCAGAAACCCGTTAAAGATCAAAACAATTCTTTAAGAAACAGGTATGGAATGAGAATTAGTACGAAAAAAAAAGAACCAGTAAAGGAACAAAATAGAGAGAAGTGGAGCTGTGATAATCATATAATAATGTTCATTAAAGTACTCTCATGAAGATAAATTGAATTCCATTTATTCATCTTACGAAATAAAGTTGCCCGTGAGGCTTTATCGAAATTACTCAATGAAACAAATGAAAAAGACATAACAAAATGCTTTTCCTTTATACAATAGTTGAAGAGGAACTGACTTTTTCTTAATTACAACGTTATAAAGCAGGAAAAAAATTACTGTTAAGTTCAACTGCAATGTAAATGCATATTTTCCACGCTTTATGCAGATTGTTCTCTGCAATCCCTAACAAACATTTCGTGACATGTCATTTAAATATGCAATGTTTCCGATTTTTTTTATAGAGTAAGCGATTTATGTCTTAATGAGGAAAAGAAATAGTTGCAGTTGTTGTCTGATGTGTTAAATGCTACAATTGTATTACAGTGATGGTTCGTTTAACTTCTTCTATTTTCATTTGTACGAGCATTTTAACTCGCGACTTAAAAATAAAGTTGGCCGAATTTGTTTCACTCTAAGGGGCATTTGATAAGGAGCATAAGCAGGAGATTTGGCTAACAAATAAACCCGGTTTTATCAATGCTATTTACTTAAAATATCCTGTACTAAGTCAGGAATATGGCAGTTAGGATCTACAGACCATGACTATGTGTGGCTTTACCTTTTGTTATTGTTCAGTGTTTCTGTAGGTCCGTTAGATTCCTCTTATAGTTAATATTTCCGACGGGTTTAGTTGCTTATCCAAATTTGTTTTGATACATCGAATTGTAACTATTTACAACTATATATTACTGTTGCCTTTATTTGGATAATAAATGTATATACAATTCTTTTTGTTTCAATATAAATAATATTTCGTTGTAACTCATTTCGGTCAAAATTTTTACAAAATTTGATAGAAAAAAATAGAGCTGCTTACAGATCTATAATCAAACCTCAGTTGAAGCCGTATTCATGTGACCTTTAATTTAACCCGTTACCTGGAGATGGTTTACGCACGTTATATGCGTACTGGGCTATTGAAAGGAAATGAATGTTAATTTTGGACGTCAAACGGGGGTGAACAATTTAGTTGAAGATATCATTGTTTTACAGGTACACAACAGTAATTAACATATTTCTTAACATGTTAAATGAAATCAAACAGACCTGTACAAATCCAATTGTACGTGCCCTCTATCCATTCATAGTTTTTTTCTGTTTATTTGAGGTTATATGACCATCTGCTTCATTGGGGGTAATTATCTCGATGTTTGCGATGGTGCCTTATTCAAGAAATACTAATACATTTTATCGAGCACGCACAATGTAATTAACGCTATAGACCAGGTTCAATCCACCATTTTCTACATTTGAAAATGCCTGTACTGAGTTAAGAAAATGACAGTTGTTGTCCATTCATTTGATGTGTTTTATCATTTGATGTTGCCATTTGATAAGGGACTCTCCGTTTTGATTTTTCCACGGAGTTCAGTATTTTTGTGATTTTACTTTTTAGATATGCATAGATATACGATATTCCTTTGTCCAAAACATGACAGATAGCATCCTTCAAAAAGAACTAAAGTAACAATAGTACAAAACCTTAAATATTAAACTGAACATCACGAACATATCTAATTAAATATGCTGCTTGGAAGGGTTATTAACTTTTGGCACATCAACCCCTGTTGCATTCATATATAAGTAACTAACAAAGAATAGAAAGAATGTATTGTGGCTACTACAAATGAAATATTTCCTTAACTATTGGCAACAAATGCCACACAGATTATGTGAGTGTTGGCCAAGCCATTATAACGTCCGTTTATATGCCTTCAATAATACCCTTTTTGGTTCATCAGCTCATTTTTTTCCTCAACTATTTTATGGGAAATGCTAGAATGAAAGTTTGAAAAAAAAAATATTTCAAATTGATCTACACATGCGACTATATAATGTTAATTTGGATGTATGTGCAAAAAACATAAATAATTTATCTTACAGATATAAATGAAAATCAATTTAAATTATTTCGTTTATTTATCAGTCAATGTTCCTCCATAGTTAAATCAGTCAGTGTTCCTTTATTATGTAACATTGTTATAAACTTGTTAACCTTCTTTAGATATCAGATCACAAGCACAATGATTGCTTCCCATTATGTTTGTCAGGTTATTCTCTATCTGCATAGTACTTTGTCATCAAAACAAATTGACAATGATCAGATCTATTGTCGTGCCAACTGTATAAACATCAACAATACTAGAGCTGTTTAACAAGATGTAAGTTTCAAAGATATTTATGCAATGTATCTTATAGAACATTTGATGACACCACCTTTTCCTGTTCTCTATCTTTAATTTATTAATTAGATAATCATGAAGTTAAGTTTAGATAGAATCTTAAAACATTGGTAGGGATAGGATTATGAATGATATGCATTATGCCAAAGAAAACTCATGTTTATAAATTTTTATTAGCATATGAAGAAGCCATTCATAATTTCAATCGAACTTATAAGAGAGAAATTTCGATAAAAAAGTTTAATATTAATTCTGTAGTTCTTTTGTCCATTAATGCATACATGTAACATCATCAATGGGATCAAGTCTTCATATAAAAACCTCTTCGAATTGATACAATAAACTATTGTGAAAACTTTATTTGTTAACAGTTCTTGTGCAAGCTGTTGCCTTAAATTCTAGTGTTTGCAAAGAGTACAATCACAAAAATACCGAACGCCGAGAAAAATTCAAAAATGAAAGTCCGTAATCAAATGGAAAAACAAAAAGCCTAAACACATCAAACAAATTGATAACAACTGACATATTCCTGACTTTGTTAACAGAATTAGAGAAAAAGGGAAAAAAATCAATTATATGTACATACAAACCTATTCTGAAGATGCTTTGTATTATGCTATTAGAGAGTTGCACCTTTGGGTTTAGATGCTGATTTTCTACGGTAAAATATCGATAATCAGGCTCTTTAACATCTGAAATATAGACAAGCGGTTGACCCCGATGTGCCCAGCAAATAATTCGACTATAGATGTACCGTCATATGTTCCTAGAAAAACAAAAAGACAACCACGATCTACCACACACAAAAATGAATTGTTTGGCATACGAATTCACTGAAGAGATTGACATCGGGTGGTCGAGTAATCAAACATCTATTCATTTTCATGAAAGTACAAATTTCCATTGCCGTATATGAGATCTCACTTGGTTTATTGTAATATCTATGTATCTAGTTATTTAATAAATTAAATTTTACTACAGTAGTATATTACTTATTGAATATTTTCAACTCATAGGTAACAAAAAGTATTGTTTCTATTTTAGCCATATGTTATCCTGAAGATATGAAGATGTTAAGATCAATCGCAAATTAATTATACTCGACCATAAATTGTTGTGAAATAGTTCTGCGAAGGAAAATATGGGCGGCTTTAAACAGTTATCAAGACTGTGTCATCTTATTTTCATAACTTAAACCGTTCATAATGTTTGAAAAAAATACCAACCAAACTCCGAACTATCTGATCCATCTGAGTACAAATAGAAAAAAAAATTGTTTTCTAAGTTAATTTCAAATCTAAAAATTAAGTTTCAATTTGTGTAGCTGAAAAATGTAACAGGTTAATCGAGTAAAATGCTATAGAAATAAAATTGACTGGTATGATTTCTATTATCTAGCATCTGATCTTATACCAAATAGTAAATGCATTTAACAGTATAAAATTATATGTGATAATATTTGATTTTTATTGAGAAATGTGTAGGGTGATAAGACTGTTTGAAGCATTAAATGTGTATCCTGTGTACGCATTCCTTTTGGAATCTGTTTGTTTTGTACCCTGATTTGTATTTGTTTCCGATTGATGAGATTTGAACATCGATAAACTACTATTAATACCATTTTAGTGAAAAGATGTTATTTTTTTAGATTTCTAATTAGCATAGATTGCCACTTTGCAAAATCTTTTTTACTCAATCATAAGTCTTGTGTGTAGAAAAACATTTTTCCAGTAGATAGGTTGTTTATACTCAAAACAAAAATATCAGATCTCAAACTTGAAATATTGACAAAAGCGGAATTTTGAAATATTATTTCGGGATAAGTAGTTTATATGATACAAATTTTTCAAAACAATCTCAAGAACATCGCCGATGTCTTATTTATTGACTTCCAAGTGAATATTTGAAACTCATGTGAATCCGTTTTCATGTGAACATTAATTCAACCCCTTAGAGGTTTTGAGATATGTGAAGGAAATCCATCTAAACATTGAGTGTGAAACAGGGGTGACTTATTCTCTCCACATATAATTATTGTTATACAGCAAAGATGATGATTAGCTAATTTTATAAAGCTATAATATGAAATCAAACAGACTTAGAAAAAGCCGATAGCAGGTGGTCGCTATCTTTTCAGAATTGAATTTATATTTATTACGGATTATACGACTGTCGGCAGTTTTCGGAGGTCAACGCGATGTTTAATGAGATAGAGTATACTAAGAAATATGCGAAATGATGATTTATATTATCGAATTCATGCACTGTTTATTGTTCATTTTATACTCATTGCATTTCGGATATATGTTTTAGCATGTTATAAATCAAATACTAGTATTAAGCCTCGGTCACACCTTACCGTATAGCACGACCGGACGCCTAACGGATGAAAATAACAGTTGTCCGTTGACAAAAGTGTTATCCGTTGGGAGTCCGTTGATGTACTGACCGAATAAAACGGACGTGTAACGGATGCATAACGGACACACACCGGATATGTAACGTACGAGAAACGGACAGAACGGATGTCGAACGTACATCCAACGGACGAGTACCGCATAAAATGGACACATAACGGAAGCGTACCGGATAAAACGGATGAACAAGATATACGGAAAAATCAAAGGCGACAATAGTAATACATGTAAATCGCATAAATATTCAAAATGTTTCTGTGTAACTGATTTTGGTTTGTTCTTCAAAATTCCGTCAAAGGGCAGTGTCTGACCTGAATAAGAACTGCTTGATTGTTTTGACGTGCCTATACTCTAAGATCGATTATGAATAATAAGAATTCACGAACCTTAAGAGATCTGACATACCAATAATTGGCATCTCTGACTCGAAATTTTCAATTGGCATTTATCCGTTTCAGATCCATTCATCTTTCGTTTTATCCGTTATACGTCCGATAGAAGTCCGTTTCTCATCCGTTCAACATCCGTTTTATCCGTTAAACGTCCGATAGAAGTCCGTTGGTGAATTAATATTCCAGACCTCCAACGGATGTATAACGGACACGTAACGGATACAAAACGGAAACGAAACGGACGAGTACCGTACAAAACGGACGCCTAACAGACGTTCAACGAACATTTTATCCGTTGGACGTCCGTTCAAAGTTTTGAACATGCTCAAAATTTTCCACCGGACAGAACGGACGTCGACGGATAAAACGTACGCTTAACGGACATGCAACGGATATGGACGGACGTCTAACGGACATGAACAGATTGAAAAAAAGTCATCCGTTAGGCGTCCGTTCGAGACATCCGGTAAAGTGTGATCGAGGCTTTAGAATTTGAGTTTAATTTGTGAACGTTAGTTTGACAGCTAGTACTTATTTAGGAACAATTACTTAAAGAGTTTTTCAAAATGATTTTCCCTGATTTATTTAAGTAAATAGCACAACTATATAAATCTGAGACATGTATCGAAACATAATTACTGTTTTACAAATGTATCCTCAAGTACAGTTTGCCTGAGCCACATTTCGGCATTACTTTGCGGAATTTTTAGTAATTAAAGATCTAGAACGTTGTATTTGATTTGGCTTATCATCTTTGTCAATTCAAGCGCCACTGATATGTTTTATATTTGATTTGTTTTCCTTATCTTTATAAAAGATTTAATATAAAATATCAGTTACTAAATATTCCCGAACCATTCCAATACTTCGTATCAGATACGGGAATTTCAATTCAATAATATAAGTTTAGATAAGTTTTATGGTCTGTTAATATGATTTGAAGATATTTAATGTACCACAAACTATCCCCCGGTTCCTAAATTGCCGATGAAACAATAAGATGTAGCTAACGAGAATATATACCTGACCTTACAGTACTCGTATTGTTCAATGCAAACAGTATTTCAATAATTGAATGAACATTGGAATCTGTCATACAAATGGAATCTTAGAACGATAATGTTTTAATTCAAAATATGTTTACCCTATTTCCATTTAAAATAACTTGATTGTGTCAAAAAACGACAATAATATGATGGTTCTATAAAGTACAATAACTGTTATGATAAATCAAAATAACAATTGATATATTCCATGCTTAATTTTGAAAAGATTTCATGATCTTTTTAATATCCAATGTTTTCATTATATAAAGTTTGACTAGTTGATGTTAGTTTATAATCTGAAAAACAGCTTTTTAGAAAATAAGAATAATTTCATATACATTGAAGCATTATTAAGATCACGTATTGTTAAACATGTCATATTAAACGCTTAAAACCGTAATTCTTATGACAAAACAATCACGATGTATGTTCTGTTCGGATATCATCTGTTGGACAACAGATACACATCCACACAAGTCTGCTATATCTTATTTATAATCTCGGATAAGTTATAAGGCCAGTTCGGAGTTATTTTATACTAAACGACGACGCTTAATGTTTTACAGTTTTGAGCTCCAAATTTTTAAAACTAAACAAGCTGAAATTTATTTTTTGGTAAGACATATTTATGTCAGATTTATTTTCATCTTATCTAGATTTTGTCAACATGTTTGCAGACTATGTATTCATCAACGATCACCAGCCCAGTAGTGAGCACATCGGTGTTGACATGATTATCAATTATTTGGTCAATTGTTTTTTAATTTCCTGTTTACAAAAAGTATGAATTTTTTTTTTAAGATAGCAGGTTTACATAAATAGACATATACCTGCCAAAATACACCTTCAATGATTGAAAAGCACCCACATTGTTCGTTTACCTCTGTGTCGCTCGAGTGCAGACAAGAGATAAATGAAACTGACATATCGCACACCAGCACAAAATATTAAAAATTAATGAATTAATCATTTAGCAGAATGTGAACATTATTGAGAAGTTCACTGACTGGATAGGCACATAAGTGCTTTATAAAAAGTGGCAGGCTGACATGGTATGTTTCCTACGAAATACTAAGGATTTTTTTATCCCATGCATAGATTATCTTACCCACATTTGGCACAATTTTTGAAATTTTGGGCCCTCAATGCTCATCAACTTTAAATTTGTTTGGCTTTCAAACCATTTTGATCTGAGCATCACTGACGAGTACCGAAGATAACTATAACACAAACGTTGACGTTGTCTCAAAAAGGTTTGCGTTATTCAACAACATTTTGCGTTAACTTTTAACGCAAATGTTTGGGTTATAAAGAAATATATCAGTTCATGCACACGGGGTTTCCAATGTATTTAGGACTAATTGATATGCCCATTCTTTAACCTCTACTCGACGTTTTGGCGAATCTAGTTATAAGCCTGATACCTTTGAGGACTATATTCAAACGAGAGACGGAAGTTACCAAAAGGATATTCAAACTTATGAATGAAAGACAAATTGACGTCACAAAGGCATATTGAGAAAAACGACAGTCAAATATAAAAGTCTACAACTCAGAAAATGTCAACTAAAGACGGAACACAACAATGCCATAACAAATCGGGATTGATATGAGGAGCTCCGGAAGGGCAATCGAATACTGCTCCACAAGTTGTGGCATCCATCGTGTTGCTTACTAGTATGTAAGAACAAAGTTCATGATTAGTCTCGTTGGCACATCACAATCGTGTAAAATAGGACTGGATTGTGGTAACGATAATAAAAAATGTATTCTATTAACAGTTATTATATCGCAGTCCACCAAGTGATGGCGTCTCTTGAAGGGATTAGTGATTTTACCATTTGAAATCATTATGTGTAAATTTCCTTGTAAGCAGAATCATTCTATCAAGAAATCATGATATAAAAAATAAGATCTGTAGATTTGCATGCCATATACAGGCGCTTACTGGAATGTTGTTTTGGAAATATGGAAAGTTGGGACGCTGAAACCATCTCTTTAGTCGTAAAGAAAAGTCAGCAAAAATATGTTCTATTTGCATATTAAACTACATTAACAGGATAAAATCTTACACGAAAACTTTAAGGTTCAATGGTTACCATAAAGGTTCACTGATACTTTCAAACTGGCTAACTCCGTGATTGACCACGGATATCCACTACCGCTTTTGATAAAACCTTGATGCTGATTTTGTCATTTTCTTTGGTACAATCCTTCTTATTCTATATGAACTGACCTTACAGTGACCTATAGTTGTTAATGTCTGTGTTATTTTGGTCTTTTGTGAAGAGTTGGCTCATCGGTAATCATGCCATAGTTTCTTTCATATTTGATTTATGTACAAACAGATGAATTCCCATACCGATATGATAACCCTGTGCATTCAATTTAGCATGACAGGTAATAGCCAGGTAATCTGTAGATAAAACTACTTTTTATGAATTTTAAATTTATATACAACTTTATCCGAAATAATTTCACCATGAATTAAAATAAGTCAATAAAATACATGCAGCGTATATTGTAATTTTATATAACAAAATTTACTCACGGTACCGGCACGCAGACATCATGAAAGTAATCATCTTCCCTGTGTATTACTATAATCCCGGGAGAAAAAAATCCCACTTTTTTGTGGTTGTTGACACTATATTTACATAAATTGCACATACACACGTTAGAATAATCCAATATACTGGTATTCTATAAAATGAATTCTCATTTCCTTTTTTGTAAAGTGCGAATATCCTTTCGATCCCCAGCAATGTTGGCGAACAAAAATGTATATATTAAACATTTTTTATACGTTTTGCACCCAATGCAAATCTTAAAAAACTATCCGATATATATATATGCAAAAACATGAATCCAGTGATATGCAATGCAATCCACAGTTCTATCAAAATACATATTTGCCATTATATAACTGTGTCCCATATTCGTACGTCGGCAAGAAAAGGTAAACAAAATTATCAACAAGAATGTCTGTGTACCTGTGCACGTGTATTTCAATCTGTAATTGGGTCATTTATAGTAAAGGTTGTAAATTGTAATGTTGTTATGTATGAATAAAAGTTACATGTACTTTAAACCGTAACTGGTAAACCTATAGTGTATTGTTTTTATTAAGGTAGCACTACAGTCAGAATTTTCTGACTCCAACCAACAGTCTTTAAAGATGAATTTCTCAAAAACTACTCAATGGATTTTTAAAATCTTTAGCTCATTAAAAAGGTGAAATATTATTTCTTCTTAACCTGTGAATAAATTAATGTTAGGTATGATTAATTTTAAATTATAGCTCTTTAATTGCCAAAAAAGTGGTCTTCCAACTCGGATGAAAATGACATATTCAGGTTTAATGGTAGTGAAAATTTGTTTTCATCGCTTTAATCAACCATACACTATAAACAAAACCGTGTCTCAGATTTTTGATATATGTCTCCAGTAAGAAGATATATTGATTTAACTGCTGGGTACCAAACCTCATTTCACCTTTCATCTTTGGACAACTATAAATTCATTTAGAAACAAATTATCCAAAAACTGGGACACGGTATTGTAGAAAATACTCCCTTTAATCACATATATCAAGGTCAAACCAAAAGGGGTACCAATGAAGTTTCTATTTTCATTTTTTGCTAACAATTCTCATGACAAATTGTTCAGAGAAATTGTCTAAAAACTGAATTTCCCCCTTAGAACCCCTATAAATGCATCATTAATACAAAAGTTCCACTGAGAACACCCCAGGAGTGTCCTGACACCATTATTTTATCAATATAACCACACACTTTGTGTCTTTGATGCTCTCATACTGTAAATTTTGAATTATATGTGCACTGACCAACACTAACTTAGCATTTGGCGGGAGTTTGACGTCACAGATTTGACCAACATCTGTGATGTAGTAATTAAATATAGACAAAGCTCCGCCTCTCTCCAGACAGTCTAAAATAAGAGAATAACAGGAATAACCAGCTGCATATAAACAATTTTTAACACTATTAAATTCATTATAAAGAATGATTTCATTTGTATTTTAAAAAGAAATATACTATGAAATTAACTAGAACATTAAAATTGTGCAATAAAAGACATGTTCCAAAAAAGATCAAGACCTGATCCCCCTTGCTGAAAATAGACTGCCTCACATGATTCTTCAGTTTTATGGAATTTAAATACTTCACATAAAATTAGAATTGGTTAAAGTGCCTGAAACTCCTAACAAAAGACAGATTCAGAGACATATACTTCTTGTTTGTAGTAAGAACCTTAAAAGTTTAAAGTTGGTCAGAGGTTTTCAAAGATACTTTCACACTCTTATCTTTATATATATAGTTTTGTTCATTTTAGTAAGATTTTTTTTCCCTTTAGATTTTCTCCTTTTTAATAACTTTCCCTTCTCACTGCTTACTTCAAAGTAAATTACTTTTGTTGCAATACACATGATACAATGAGATAAGACCACACTATTTTTCTTGTGGTCAGTGATTAACAGCTGGACACTGGCATCAACAGATGATTGACATATTAGCCCCTCCTAAATGCGTATATATTTAGATTAATTACCATGTGCCTTTGTTTACATAATTTCATTATCAATTTACTCCCTGTTGTGATATGATTTTGATTTTTGGATTTTTACAAACTGTGCAGAATAATACTTAATTTAAAATTATGTGATAAAAAAAATATCTTAAAAAAATCACTGTTAGACTGTAGTGCTACCTTAATGAATGAAAGTTACATGCGTTTTATTGAGAATGAACAATGAATATAACAAACATTAACATTAATTATATGGTTTAGGTCAGGCAGACCGAACAGAGAGAATTCTCTCTCTTTTTGTATTGTATTGTATATTTGATATGTTTTTCTGTATTTTGTTTCTACTTAGTTATATAATGTTCAACTACGTTAAGTGTATCACATATGAAATTAATAAGACTGTAAAGCCAAAACTAGATAATGGCTAATTATTGTATCAATTTAACTTCTCTAAATGTAAATGGCTTTGGAAACGATTTTAAACGCAAATCCATGTTTCTTTGGTTAAAAAAATTTCAAAGCGACATCATTTTCTTGCAAGAAACACACAGTACTGAATCGTATGAAACTATATGGAAAAGGGAATGGGGTGGAGATATTTATTTTTCGCACGGGGAAACGAACTCTAAAGGTGTTGCTATTTTGTTTAACAGCTCAACAGATTATATATTAAAGGAAAAAATTGCAGATGAAAACGGAAGGTATCTCATTCTAACTGTTGAAATTGATAACACAGATTTTGTTTTTGTGAATTATTATGCACCGACCAAAAACTTTGAAAATGACCAAATTGAATATATTGAAAAATTAAAAATTTTATTAAATGAAAAGTTAGAACAAAATCTCGTTTTGGGTGGAGATTTTAATACGATACTAAATCCATCTTTAGACAAAATGGGTGGTTCAAAATATAACACACCTGTCAAATATACGAGTAAATTAGAAGATTTTATAGAAGAATTTGACTTATGTGATATTTGGAGGACAAAAAATGTTGACTCTAGATTATATACTTGGCGTCAAAGAACCCCGCTTATACAATGTCGCTTAGATTTTTGGTTGATATCGAATTTTTTGTCAAGCAGTGTTACAAAAACATCCATTGTTCCGTCTATAAAATCTGATCATAGTCTTATCAAGTTGACACTGTCAGGCGAAAACTTTAGTGAGAGAGGTCCCGGTTTCTGGAAATTCAACTCGGGTTTATTGACAAAGATTATGTGGATATAGTCAAAAATACTTTATCAGAATGTGATGATAAATATCAAAATTTAGAAAGTAAAAATTTAAAATGGGATACCATTAAAAGTGAAATAAGGGGCGCAACCGTCAAATATTCCAAATATAAAAACATGAAATTGCGGGAAAGAGAGTCCAGTTTAAAAAAACGAGAAGACGAAATTCAGAAAAATCTCTCTCGTACATATTTAGATAAAGATATAAATACACTTTTAATTGAATTAGATATTGTTAAAGAAGATTTAGAGCAAATAGTAAATAATCAAACAAGAGGGGCTATTATACGATCACATGCCGAGCACTGCGAAGGCAATGAAAGAAATTCAAAATATTTCTTATCATTAGAAAAACGTAATTATAAAAATAAATGTATTAACAAATTAGTTGTAAACGACATTGAAATATTGTCACAAGAAAAAATTCTAAACGAAGAGAGAAATTTCTACGAAAATCTATACTCATCAAAAGAAGACCCTGATAAATATTCAGGTGATTCTAACTTTTTTGATTTAAATTTTATTCCTAAGCTAACAGATCTGGAAAAGGATATATGCGATGCAGATATTTCAGAATCTGAGTGCGTTAAAGTTTTAAAAACATTTAAAAATAATAAAAGCCCTGGTACAGATGGGCTTACCGCTGAGTTTTACAAATTTTTCTGGATTGATGTAAAAAAATATGTTTTGGAAAGCTATGAATATTCCTTCGAGACCGGAACCCTCTCAATAGACCAAAGACGGGGTATTTTGACTCTTATTCCAAAGAAAGATAAAGATAGAACACTCTTGTCGAACTGGCGACCACTTTCTCTCTTAAATTTTGATTACAAATTATTAGCCAAAGTTATTGCGGAAAGAATGAAATTATTTCTTCCGAAACTTATAGATCCGGATCAGACAGGATATGTGGCTGGTAGATATATTGGTGAAAATCTACGACTAATTGCTGATATTATATTGTTTACTACTTTAAAAAATTATCCAGGGCTTATATTACTAGTCGATTTCGAAAAGGCGTTTGATACGCTAGAATGGAAATTTATTCAAAAAGCATTGGCTTGTTTTAATTTTGGTAGCAAGTTCCGGAAATGGGTCTTAACTTTATACTCAAATATATCTAGTCTTGTCGTTAATAATGGATTTAGTTCTAGTCCGTTCAAAATTGAGAGAGGTGTTCGACAAGGGTGTCCTTTGTCTCCTTTTTTTTATTTATTTTGGCCGTTGAACTGCTGGCAATAAATATTCGTAAGAACAACCATATATCAGGTATAAAAATTGGGGATACTGAAATAAAAATTTCACAGTTGGCTGATGATACCACTTGTTTTTTGAAAGATGTATTTTCTGCGCAAATTTTATTAGATTCCTTTAATGATTTTGAGAAGTGTTCAGGGTTAAAAGTCAATTTTTCGAAAACCGAAGCAACATGGATTGGAAGAAATAAATTTAACAAAGAAGGTTCCCTTCCTATTAAATGGACAGATGGTTTTAAAACCTTAGGTTTAAAATTTAACGCTTTTGATGAAATGGTTTGTTCTAACTTAGATACATGCATAGAAAAAATGGAATCAATTATTAAAATGTGGAGGATCAGAAACCTTTCCTTGATCGGTAAAATCGTAATTCTTAAATCACTTGCAATATCGAAGCTTATTTATGTCATTTCATCTACACATGTACCAAGATCTTATGTAATTAAAATACAAAGGGACATTAATAACTTTTTATGGAATGATAGTACTCCGAAAGTTAAATCGGAAGTTATTCAAAAGTCTCCTAGCGAGGGGGGACTGAAAGCACCAAATTTTGAAGTACAGCTGTTATCCTTTCGTATCATGTGGGTAAAACGATTTTTGTCAGAACATGACTCTAAATGGAAACATGTTTCCAAACCATTCTTCTCCCTTTTTGATTTAGAGGACTTATTTATGAGCAGATGTGAATTTGAGTTTTTAAATTTAAAAGCACCTCTTTTTTATATAGAAGTGCTATCTGCTTGGAAACGTTTCAAGGGTATTTTCATCCCGTTAAATGCATTTCATGTTAGAAAAGAATTTATTTGGTTCAATCCGTTTATCAAGGTTAACAGAACGAGTATTTTTTACAGATCTTGGTACACGAAAGGCATAAGGTTCATTAATGATATTGTAGATGATAAAGGCGAATTTTTGTCTCATGACGCTATTAACAAAAAATATAATTTGAATGTTACTTTTGTAGACATTCTTTCTATTAAACTTGCTATACCACGTGACTGGAAAGATTTGTTATTACAACAACACATGTTACCTAAGAGCAACTCTTTTGGATTCGTTTTTGAGCATGAGAATAAAAAAATGCCTATTAGCAAATTATATACTAAAGATGTATATTCACTTTTTATCGATCGGGTAAGTGTTTCTCCTATTTCACAACAAAGGTGGGAAGAAAGTTTTAATATAGAAATTAGTGACGAAAAGTGGAACAATATTTATTCACTAGCTTTTAAATGTACTATTGAAAGCAAACTACAAGCTTTTCAATATAAAGTGTTACACAGAATAGTCTCACATAATTATCTCCTTGAAAAATATAAACTTTCTTTAACTAATGAGTGTGCCAGTTGTAAAGAAATAGAAACTATAGAGCATAAATTTTTTGAATGTATAGAAATAAAACGATTTTGGAGAGAATTTTCTAATTGGTGGCATTTAGTTTTTGGAGTAAAATTTTTTTTAAATAAAGACAGTGTCATTTTTGGTATATTGAATTCTGATAACTTAGTGTTAAACTATTGTATTTTACAGGCAAAATATTACATTCATTATGTAAAGTACACACAATTAGACAGATTGTTTATATCTGTGCAAGCTTTTCTCAAATTTTTGAAAAGACGTCTGGAGATATTAGAATATTTATATCTTTCTAAAGACAAGCACGAGTCATTTGTCGACAGATGGGGGGAATTTATGGAAGTTATTAATTAAATTTTATTCTCGATCTGATCATGTATATTTAATGTATTCCAAAGTATCTTTTACTTGTATCATATACCGATTATTCACATCATTTACTTGTATTGGTTTTTACTATGTCTTATTCGTAAAATATCAATAGTATGACTATGCCATATGTCAATCACTTATATATTGTAAAAATGTATGTATGTATGTATGCACTGTAGCTTGAACACCAAAAAGATCAATAAAAAATAAAAAAAAAGACATGTCAATTGTATATAAATTACATCTAATACATTAGTACATACCTACTCAACGTACTATCTCTACATATAATAATGCAGAAGTAAATACCAAATAAGATTAAATGCGTTTCTAAGAATTAAATCTTATCAATTGTGCTCGAACCTTACATTTAAATTCAAAATAATTTGAAAGTAGAGTAATAAACTAAACCCGGAATACCTTTGCACAGAAGGATAAATGATGAGTTAATCTATTTAGAAAGTTTTTTGGTAAAATGAATATGCCAGAGAACTTTATTTCAGCTTTGAAATCTTGAACAACATTTAAGATGAAAAACAGCAAAGACAAATCTGCTCAATTGACTTGTTGGTAATTGTTTGATGTAAATATGCTCCCTTCATCCTTTATTTTAGATAATGATAGCAAAAACCTATAGTAAGACTTAGATGTTTCAAGCCAACAATGTGTCAAATTGAATTTATACCGTGGATGTCGCGGCTGATGGAATAGAGATTTATGCATGTAAAAAAATAAGAACAGAAAAATCACGCCAAGTAAAATGTTACATGCAAATAATGGCATGTAAAACATTTACATGTATATTATGTCATTTTAATTGATACCTGTAAATAATGAGAAGTCGAAAATAATTACTTTGTCTGATATTTCTCAAATACTTCTACAATCTAGATAACTTCTAGACAAATTGGAGTTTGTACAGCCATTTATATTTACTAAATGATAGATGCATGCCTGACATGAGTTTATATTTTTTTAGGTCTTGAATTATTTCCTTATTTGGACTTAAAAGTGATACGAAACTAATTCCATGACGTGACGAATCGCCGTAAAAAAGTGTTTTTCGATTTCGTTTTGTTATCATCCGAACTATTAAACTAAAAACATAAAACATGAACATGCCTTTTGCTTATTGTCTTCCTGTTAACCTGGTTAAAATGAGGGTTATTAACATTCCCTTGGTGCATATTTTGCTGCATCCTTTGAATATACCACAGATTGGAATGCGCTATTAGGGTTTTTCAAATTTATGTTCTACGATTTAATTTTCTTTACGTTAATTTTAAGTAGTTAAAAAAAATACAGAAGACACCAAAAATTTAAGTGAAATGAATATCTTATAAATTTGATTTATAGACAGAAAAGTTAGCAATTGTCATTCTCAACAATTGCGTCCTATGAATATTATTGACGAAAATGAAATATACAATTGTTATGTTATACAGTAATTAGTTTTTAGTGTTGTTTAACTAGTGTTAATAAAAAAGAGCAAATTAGCAAAAAGTGATTAGTTGTAATATTATCTGTTTTGACCGGACTCTGAAATTGGTTTTGGACCATTTAGTGTTAGATTACATCGATATAATGGGTTTATAATGAAGGAAATTGTCATTATCGTAAATAAAACATTGACTTCTAATGCAGAATGCAAATGTTGGTGATAAAGATGACTCGGCTTTTTTTCTGTTTTGACATAGTTTTTTTCTGCTTGTAATTTTACGACTTACTGATTAACATATAAGGAATTTTTATTACAATTTGTATCCAATGTATCATTTTGTATTCAAAGATACGTTAGCGAAAAAAAAATCCATTGACAAGGTATTGGATAAAAGATAAACGAAGTATTGAAATATGATACATGAAATCATAAATGTTGCAACTAATGCCATACAAGCAGAGACGTGGATACTTAGTGAAATATGTACTAAGTTGGATAAGTTATTATCTTTCTTCTTTGGCATTCCAGTACCCTTTGCATACATTTAAATTCACGTATAACGTCTTTGTACTAAATCCGTTTGATGTATATATACTGATTGATATTTTAAGTCTACGGAAAACATGGTTTGTTTGTTGCTTAAATTGTTGTTTAACTATAGGTTTTAGTAATTATAAGTACCCTCATGTTAACTTTTTGATCTTTGAATACAACTTATTCTGAACAGTCCATAAATTCTAGACTGAAATAATTTTTGAAAATTGGATTCAGCAGAACTCTAATTAATATTGATTTTGCTTTTGATAACAACATGACGGGTACAGGACCCTGTCCATGAGATCACCCCAGATTTTCAGTTCGGTAAATTTATTTTTCTGTGTTATGCTTTACAAAACTGTAGTTTTTCTTTTCGACTTACGAGTTTAATCCATTTGGGATCTTCCGCCTTTTTTCAGTCATACCTAAATTTGTCTGGCTATTCAATTATTTGCACTTTTGGTCCGACATGACTGTATTTATATTTTGGCATTGCACAATGCAATGCTTTTCTCGAACAGATCATCATGTCTTTACACTTAATTTATCGAATGTTTACTGATCAAAATTCAAGTCGGGGAAATCATGGTTCATTTATTAATTTAAATTGGCCTTGGAGTCTCCTTCATTATCAGCGATTATATCGTTTGTTCTGATGTTGTGCTGTTATACTAATGTCTCACGTTAGTAGGATTGGACGGTCACAATCTTTAATTTTCTGTCTTAAGTTTTTAGGAGCTTGCAATTCAGGAGTTGTCGTCAGTTGTAGCATGCCTAATTTATTTTTCGTTGTTATTCGCAGCATAAATCAAACAGTTGTTTCAATCAATAAATGTTTGATGGCGCATGATTGCAAAATTAAAGACGTGTTAATATTAGTTTAAATAGTTATCATTTTTAACCAAATACCAACTACATTAAAAATTTACGCTTATTTCTGAAACCACTATTTTCCACCCAAAAGTTTCATTTGCAAAATTAAGTTATGTTCGGTTGATATTTGGTGAGTGTGTCACAGAGGACTATTCTTGGTATCATAAATGTATTTATATGGTTACGTCATTTTTCAGACAAAGCTAATCATTTATAATCTATTGTTTTATAATGATTGTACCATGTTTCTCGATCATTTAAAGGCCATTTTATCATTTTATTACTTTTATGTGCATTCATATGTGAAATTCAAAATTGTTATTATCATTTAACGATATTTCAATTATAGTTTATGTTGGCTTTGCAGTTTTATAATTTTGCTTTGCATAAAATTATATCATGATTAAGTAAAGTCCTTCAGACATCAAAATATTTTTATTCCTTTTGCTGTAACTTTTGTTAATATAAGACTCGCACGTGCCACTCGAATAACATGTAGTAAGACATCGAAATCATAAAATTACGACGTTAGGGAACACTAAAAAGTACAGCAAATACATATGGTATGCTAGTTCGGGCTAAGACAATTTCTACTTAGAATAAAAAAACCGTTAGTATCTTTATTGATTATAACATTTTTTTACTTGTAAATCTACAAAAATGACCGCATCAAAGATATTTCTTGATAGCACAAAAGCGATAAGTGTATGATTGGTGATATTCTCCTGTTGACGAAACTTCAACAAAGTGTTGAACCGACTTAGTCGTTGTAAAACATATGACAAATTATTCCAGGTTAATAAATTTGGTAGCCAGTCGCGTGTTTTGTATACACAAGACTCGTCAGTGGCAATCGAATTATCAATTGGAAAGACAAATAAATTAATATAGTTTGTTTAGAGCATTGCAAATTTACATATACCTGTCCACAATGCCATCACATTACATTTTTAATTTATCTCTGTACGATTTCCTTATAGCAAATAATGTCAGATGACGTTTTTGTGATAGCCAACCATTATATGATTTTTTGGCGAACTTGAAATTTGAATCACGCAACTCTTGAAATCTGTCATTTAGAAAAAAATATTTATACAACAAGATGTGTCTAGTAATAACCAGATATTTTATGAACTATTACAATTCATTTGCAGAAAACGACAGCACCAATGATATTTCGCCTCAGCGCCGACCTTTGTGCTTGTGTTACTAAATAGCTTATTTTTTGCTCACTCAGTAAATAATTAATCTGTTTTCATAGAATTTATAGAAACGTTTAGATAATGTGTACCACATGCAAAATAAAATCTTGAAATTTGTCCAGGGCTAAATATTTGTTAAATATAATTGATCTGAATATTGTTCAAATATTGTTTCGACATTCTGAAAACTACATTTAATAGTGTAAAATTAATTAGGTAGTTTATATGTTGCAACATTTGAAAACAAGGTTATAGTTTCTTTTGCGTTCCACTTTATTCTATTCTCAATATAATGATTCAGAAATAAGTACAGTTACTATTGAACAGTACGCATGACATTGTTTTGTTTAAACTTACCAGTTATAATAAAGTGATATCTTATAAACGTAACTTACAATGTCTGTCTTGGTCTAATACACCAAAGTAGGAATGCACATTCGTGTAGGTCCAAAACTAATATATCAAAGTCAAAGTTTCTCTAGAAATAAAACGACAAACTGTAAAACAAATGTATATTCTTCCAAGAGTTTAGGTGAGCAAGAATCAATCAATGACACTTATATGTTTTTTTCTAACATCTTCATAACTACATTGTATACTAACTGCACAACAAAATTATAATTCACAACTAAAAAAGTATTGGATATGATATGTCTGGTTAAAATAATTGATAACTTCATAAATAAATTTAATATTTTAGTGTAAGATAATTTGATCATATCAGATATGCTTCTTTGATGTTTTTTAAAGTTGTTTTGAGTTTTTGAAGCATTTTTCTTGACAAGAAACAGACAGTCGGAAGACAGATTATAAGCAAAACTAAACTTTCAAATTTCTTCATGCAAAATTAGAAACTATTATAAATAGGACATTTCTTCTTTAGCAAATATTCAGGAGTAATTACAATGGAGGCATGCCTCTGATGCCTTATTTATTAATTATTAAATGATTTTGGCTTTTAACTAGCTTTCAGTAACTGCGAGTACTCTCAAATCGTAATTTTGTTTTAATTTAACCTGTCGATACAATTTGTAATGCATTTTTGTTTTTCAATGTTTGCTAAATAATTATGTCTGGTCTCACTATTTTTCATGTATATACCACCAACTTTGATAAGTGTTCGGTACGACTATAAATTTGCACTTGAGTTGTCGTACTATGAACAATCAAATTGTTTTGTAATAAAAGATATTTCCGTACTCCATACATACCTTACAACATAATTATATTTATTTACCTGTGCTCGTGATCTTATTTGGCAGCATTTTGTCCAAGGTTATGATTGTCTTTTTGATATTTTTTTTCATCTTACCACTGCTTATTTTTGTTTATTAATTTTGTATTGACAAGCTATTTCAATTGTTATTTCATAGTGTGTCATTCTATGTTGGGATGTTACTCTATTGTTTCAGGATAGAAAGAAGGTTGGCGCCAATAATTGCGTTTAAACTCGCTGAATTTGTTTACACTCAAGTCAGGAACCTGATGATCAGTGAATGTCGTTGCTGGTGTGGTTCATAGTCTTTCCCGTTTCTCTTTTTTTATAATGGTTTCGTTTGGCAAAGTGTGACCTGCATGGAGAGTTGTTTAATTTGCACTATTACAACATCTTTTTATGTTTTTCAATTAAGAAGGTAACAAAAAGTATATTAGCAAAGCAACAATGTTAAGTTATTAACTTCGGAATCAACAGCACACTTATCTAGTTTATTGGCAAGTGATAAGTCTTTTCAGACCAAGGAAAGAAATTTCGTTGTCAATGTACAAGAGATCACGGTCTATCATCAGTGACACATGTTTTTGGAATCATCTTCACCTGGTACTTTAAAGACTGAAGATAATAAAACAGAACAGTTCAAACCGTCTTAACTCATTTTTGTCTGAACAGAAAATTGTCAGAATGATTTTTTTTGTAATCATCAAAGTATCAAAGTGACAGCTCGCTCGGCTGCTTATGACCTTAAGTTTGAGAAAACATAGACATAGCAAACAAACAAAAGGTCATTTGGTTGTTTTAGTGCAATACTGCTGTCGTGAAATCTGGCTACTGCAATATATAGGTAGTTTACGGCACTTATTGCGTTTAAGTTAGCTATAAATGTTAAAGGAATGGTTAAATTTCAACGGCGTTCTCTGCGTCAAAGCTTTAATTTTCATGTAGCTATAACAGTTAATTACATCATCCTAAAATGCCGTTCTAGTTATTTTTATTTGAGCCACATGCATAAAACGTGTACTGTACGCGACATTTGCATCACGTCAAAAAAGATATATTTAATTTTATTGGTACCTTATTGTCTAAGCAATTTAAAATAATTTCTTTTGAAAAACTGCAAATACGACATGCATATAGTTATATACAAAATGTAATAACAAATTAGGGTATGAAGATTTGAAGTCAATAAAAATTTCTTAACAAAACAAACTAAATGCAACCATGTAGCTTTTTAAGACCATCGGTGCTATTTTCGAAACAACAAAAAACATCCCCTTTTTCAATAGCTCGGGTTTTTTTCTATTGAGTTGCTGTTGCTCGATCCATATTCTGTAAGTGAAACCTATGCAGGGGATATCGGTTATTTCCTTCTTGGTTAGGTTTGTATATCTTTCCTATTGCTTATTTCAGTGCCGTTCGAAATTCAAAATCAATGGTTCAAGTAATACTGCGTGTTTCGTCTTAAAAAATTATGAACAGGTCTATAGTATGCAAACAAACTATATATAGAAATGGTTTGCAAAGAACGAAATACTGATATAACGGAAACCATTTTGAAACCTTATAAAAAGTACTTGTTTCCCGTAATAACTTGATGGAATTTATAACCCTTTTCTAACAAGTGCACTACTGTTCAAAATGCAAATTGAAAATTCGAAACATTGCAAAGTGCATCACAATAAACGCATGATGATAAATATAAAATACTTTGAATAATGTTCTTGACATTTGGAATAAAATTTAATGAACTTTTGATACAAATAATAATGACCTATTACCACTTCAGTTAGTTGGAATTTCAAAGCATGCAATGTAACATTGTTTACCCGTTTTATCAGATTAAACGCGATAACTCTGTATTATAAATTTTGTCAGTAAAAAAGTTATTTACATTGTATTTCCCTCCCAATAGAATGAAAATTTATGTTTTAGTAAGTAACACTAAATGCAGATACTATTTACTCAGGTAACGTGATTGGATGGAGATCAAGGAAAGACTCGCTTGGTCATTTTATTCAAGAATTCGAAACTTATATCGGACCTCGGATTGAAATTGATAATCGTGGACTACTGTATCATGGACTAACACATCATGAGGTAAGTCGTTGCAAACGTGTTGATTGTGAGTTATATGTGAAACAGATTTGATTCACAATTCTCGCTACTGTAATGTCATCGTATCGTAACGGGGCGCGTCGGTTCTTTGTGAACGTATCGGAACGTATCTACACGTACCAGATCGTTCCAATTCAAGAAACCCGATAGTGTAAGATCGAGACCCAATCGCTGAAACAATCGAAATCACAACATTGTGTGTTTGTATTTGAACGGAAGATCTATATGTGACATATCCTGACATCTGAAATTGTCAAATCCTGAACAAATTGCATCCGATTTTAGTGTTTCTGTTTTGTCGTTGTTGTCCTCTTATATTTGATGTGTTTTCCCCTCAATTTTAATTTGTAACCCGGATTTTTTTTCCACTCTATTCATGAATTCGATCAGCGGTATACTACTGTTGCCTTTATCTAAATACAAGAAGCAACCATAGTATTCTTCAATAGTTATCAAAGATACCAGGATTGTAATTTAGTACGCCAGACGCGCGTTAAGTCTACATAATACAAAGGACTCATCAGTGACGCTCATATCAAAATATTTATAAAGCCAAACAAGTACAAAGTTGAAGAGCATTGAGAATCCAAAATTCCAAAACGTTGTGCCAAATACAGCTAAGGTAATCTAAGCCTGGGATAAGAAAATCCTTAGTTTTTGGGAAAATTCAAAGTTTTGAAAACAGGAAATTTATAAAAATGACAATATTATTGATATTCATGTCAACACCAAAGTGTTGACTACTGGACTGGTGATACCTTCGGAGACGAAACGTCCACCAGCAGTGGCATCGACCCAAGGGTGTAAATAGATATAAAAGGTACCAGGATTATAATTTAATACGCCAGACTCGCGTTTCGTCTACATAAGATTCAACCACGAAATGCGCCTCGATGACCAAGTGGTCGAACTACTGTATCTCTAGCCGGTCAACACCTAGGTTGTAAGTTAGAACTCGCACGTGACAGGTGCGCCCGATTCCAATCTTGATAGACTCCACCAACAAAAACTGTCCGTCACAAAATAACAAACTAATACTGAATGTGGCGCTTGATAAAAATCAATCAATAAATCAATCTTCCACGAAATAACTATCTACCTCACTTTCGAAAGACGGATTGCTATTTCCTGCAAAACTTTTGATGACTTTCTTTGGTAGGACGGTCAAGAAAAATGAATAATAAATGAGTTTTAAGCGTATTTCCTGTATACGTTAACGTAAATGTTCCTCTACGAAATTAAGATTGATTTCAAAACAACGTTTTTTTAAGTTTTATTTACCAATAACAACACATTCAAACAGATTTCAAATTGAATCAATCAATTCTGCATTGTTATTGTTCCTTTGATTGCTAGTGCTTGATTGTGTCAGTTTGTATGGACTTCCTCTTCTTGCATGTATCTTTGAGATCTGTATTATGGTTATACTCTTTAACATGTGTCTTTGAGATCTGTATTATGGTTATACTCTTTAACATGTGTCTTTGAGATCTGTATTTTTGTTATACTCTTTAACATGTGTCTTTGAGATCTGTATTTTTGTTATACTCTTTAACACGTGTCTTTGAGATCTGTATTTTTGTTATACTCTTTAACACGTGTCTTTGAGATCTGTATTTTTGTTATACTCTTTAACACGTGTCTTTGAGATCTTTTTTCTTGTTATACTCTTTTTCTGAGAAATTCACTACTTAACGTAAACTGATAATAACATAAATATAACAAATTATTTTTGGATTACAACAGAAAACTTTGATTGCAGCAACAAGCATTATGTGTCTGAACAAAATGTATGTCATAATGAACGGTATCAAACAGTAATTGTCAGTTGTTTAACTTAAATTTGATCAACAGCAATGCTGGCGTTGCTTCTTGACATAAAAATGAACAAATTTCAAGTTAACTGTAATGAAAAGAGAAAAATTCTTCGGAATTTTTTCAAATGTTAAGATTTTCAAAGTGTTTAGATTATTTGAAATACTAGTCTAAAATTTTATCATTCGCACTTTAGAAAAGATTTCCAATTGTGTTCATTCTTAAAACGTTATTGTTTCTTAGAAATATCAATGTTGATTAATATGCTTATTTTAAACGTTAAACTAAAATTCAACACAAATAATCATTTTGCATTTTGAGACACCAGCTCCTTGGAGAAGAAATTATATACATTATCTGGAATTCTTCAAAACTTTGGATTTATTCCTATATTCTATGAAATAGAAATAAAATGCTTTAAAAGTTATTTCATAAAATGCTTTGAAGTTATTTCATAAAATGCTTTAAAAGTTATTTCATAAAATGCTTTAAAAGTTTATTTTTAGTAATCAAAGCTACAATTACATTTTGATTGCTTAAAAAAGACTAGACACTCCTCCCCCAAAGCAACCGGTGTGATAAGTTTCAACGTAATGATGACCAAACTTGTGTAGAAATGATTTATTCAAATAAACTCAAAAGTAACAAATATAACCACGAATGGCTACATGTATATTGTTATCATTATGTACGTATGATGACTACTCAGAAAGCTTTTAACCATTTTAGTATCAGAAGAGTAGAACTCGCTAGATGTCGATATATATCACAAGTAGCTAACAATATTTAAGAACTCACCCAAAAATTAACATATCTATATGGTAGCATAGTTTTGTTTACCACTAATTATAGACAAGCGCTTATTGTGCAAATAAATAGTACCGTTAAATGACAAGGTACATTAAAAAAATATATAAACTATGAGGTGAGAAAACTTAGTTTTTCTTAATTTGTTCTTTGACACATTTCTGGAGAAAGAAATGGAATATTAATCGAAACAGTATATTACTAGCACACCTATAAAACTGTATAAAATCACATTAATTTTCTACAGGAAGAAATAAAAAACAAAAACTGACTCTTTATTACATAATAAATTACTGATTGTTATAGTTCCAAATATAATCATTAAAGAGCGGAAGAAAAGCATTTAAATGATATGATCTGGAATGTATTGATTGTGGTGACATTTCACAAGGAAAGAAATAATATTTCTGCAAATGGAAAAATTGGTAACTTAATTGAATGCATTAGAACTTAATATTTCTCATTAGAGTCGCTACCAACAACACTTAGTTTTGAACTTTACGCCAATTTACCTAGACAAAAATATGAGGTTGTGGATAGGGGTTAAAAATAAAGCAAAGAGAATTATGAGGTGCTAAAATCTAAAGAATAATAAAGACACAAAGTATAAAGAATAGAGATGCATAGATATGAAGCCCCCTCTAGATCCTCTTATATACCCAGACAACATAAGTCATTGGCGTAGATTCAATATTTCATTTTATTTAAATTTCAATTGAACGACAAATTATATTAAAAAAAAAAAACTCAGACATATTCTATTTATTAGGAGAGAAATTTGTAAAAGTGAAAATTCACTTGTTTTTTTTTATCATAATAAAATGTTATGTTGTAATGTTTATGTTATTATATATTATTTACCCCGTATTAATGTTTAAAACCAACTCAGACTAAAACATCACATCAAAGACATTAGGTTTGTTACGTGTCTACACAAGACTCATCATACAAATCAATTGTAACATTTGAAATAAAGCTTGATAGCATAAAATAGGATTTGTTGATGTCATCAACGCAAAATAAGGACGGGTAAAGGGTACCATAAAATTAGAATTTCGTGGTGATCTCTATAACAATCACATACATCATTATGGGGTACGTGTTCTTTAAATAGCCGACCTCTGCTTTGCTTTTAGAAACCCTTGTTTGAGTAACATCATTGTTATCAGATTCTAAGAGATTGAATCGTCAATTTGCCAGTAATGCTGAAATGCAGCTATCAAAAACGGAAAGTTTAAAATTGGAAAATTAGAATGATCTCAATTGTCTGCTTTGTGACAAAATTCAGTTCACATTTCAATTACTAAAATTAAGTAAAGATTTGGAGAATTGTTTCTGTTATTTTCTAAATTTTCAATATTCGATAATATTATTGGAATTTGTTAATAACCGGCAACCACATTGTCATTAAAAGTTTGTCCTGTATTTAATTTAACATTTATACAGATAATTCACGACGGTCAATAAAACCATGTTGATGTCCGTAATCATTCAAAGGGACCATTTGGAACCTTTGCTTTGATAACTCCCATTGAACAATTTTGTTACTAAAAATCGGTGAAAAATTATCTAATTCGATTTACTGTATCAGTATTGCATTTTAAGTAACTTTAAGCCTCAAATCATTGGGTGTTCAATTTTATTTTTTCATCTACGTTTACTCGATGTTTTTGATTACGAAGTTTGAGCCTTAGATATAATGATTAAGATACTTGAATTTTGACAACAACCGCTTGAACACGTCTAATATCAAAGTGTTTGATATAAAGTAAAGTCATAACGTATTTCTTACAAACAAATACAGATAGTTTACATATGAAACACACTACTTTTGTTAAAAACAAGACAATAAAACATCATAAAAAAAACTCTTAAAACTAGATTAAAAACTAATGAAATGACAATAGAAATAGACAACAGCTTCTTTCACTGGTTATGTTTTTTTTCTGAAGTCATCTTGATCTTCCCTCTGAGATAATACGTTCAGTCTGTTATTTGTTTGAAGTATTATTTTACAACCGATTTATACATTCAAATTCTAAAAACAATACACCTCAAGAAACGTTGTTACAAAGGATGAATTTTAAAATCTACATTGTTTTTCAAAAAACAAAATTCAATCATGTTATCGACTGCGAAACTTATATTGATGTTTTTGCACTTTCATTTTTGAAAGAAAAGTTCTATCAAAAATAGTTTGCTTTCCCACAACATTTCGTATAAAATACAATGATCAGACTGGAAAACAAAGTTTCAAAACTGAAATAGACATGTACCGAAATAACTGCATCGGCGATGTCCGTATGTTTCTGGAAAAAAGATCGAAACAAAAAATCCAGAAGGAACGCCATGCGTCATAGACAAGATAAGATAAGATAAAAGATGAAAACCAAAAGGTTTTATATAACTGTTCTGAGAACAAAGCGATTTGTTTTAAAACTATTATAGTCTGATGTCGTAATAAAAAGTATATATTGTAGTTTTTGAAATTAGAAAAAAAGAAGAAATAATACTGCAGATAGCAAGTTCTGACCGAACTAAATAAAAAACTAATGACATGACAATAGAAACAGACAACAGCTTCTTTCACTGGTTATGTTTTCATTCTGAAGTCATCTTGTTCTTTACTGTGAGATAATAAGTTCAGTCTGTTATTTGTTTGAAGTATTATTATACAACAGATTTATACATTCAAATTCTAAAAACAATATACCTCAAGAAACGTCATTACAAGGGATGAATTTTATAATGTTTTTGTACTTTGATTTGTAAAGAAAAGTTCTATCAAACTTGTCAATAGTTTACTTTCCCAAAACCTTTTGTATAATATAGAATGACCAGACTGAAAGCAAATTCTGAAACTGAAATAGACATGCACCGGAATAACTGCATCGGCGAAGCCCAACTTTTTTGTTATGTTTCTAGAACAAATAAAAAAAACCCAGAAGGCACGCCATGAGTCATAGACAATATAAGATAGAAAATCAAAATCAAAAGGTTTGATATAATTGTTTTTAGAACAAACGATTTGTTTTAAAACTATTATGGTCTGATGTCGTAATACAAAGTACATATTAAAGTTTTTAAAAATTAGAAATAAAGAAATGATACTGCTAAAATCAAGTTCTCAAATGGTGACCGACTTAAATGCTTTTTACGACTTGAGATTTTGAGGATTGAGGATTTCATTAAGATTTTGCTCGTTATTCAATAGTATATATGTAACAAACCATTGGATAGTTATATGATTTGTTTTAAATGAAAACGCAAGCATGCATGGTAATCCTATCAAACGGGTTAATGTTCTGTTTTCGTTCCTACATTTATGCAATAATTAGGTTTTGGCGTTCTGTCTTACCGGGAATAGATCATAAGAACCATGTTTATTTTAAAATAAGTAAACAAGAATTCTCGAAAAGGTTATCGCTGATGACACACTGTACCATTGAGGTCGTCTTGACAACCTGTATGTTGTGATATCTTCTGATCATCGATGCAAACCTTTTTACTTTGTTTTGGCTTTTATTTCGTTTTACTCTTTTTGAGTGTTATGTGCAGTGTGCAAAAGAGATGCGAAATAACTTTCAAAGTCATAAGTCGAAAATAGATAATAATGCCATTGCAAAAAAAAAAAAAAAAAAAAATTACAAACAACAATATAGTATAAACTAAAGACTGGGCAACACAAACACCCACAAAAAAGGAGATAATCACAGCTGCTCCGGAAGGGAAATAAGATACTTGTGCACACTTATTCTATGATTTATTAAGGTAGATACATGGTATACCGCCATCTTGGATTGTACAATCACAGTAAAAAATCAGTCTAGTTGTTTGCCTAAATCTGCAAATTTGGAAAAAGATTTGCAATTTTAAGGTTAGACTGTTTAATAATATTGTGACGTTTTTGGCAGATAGCAGTGCCTAAATTTTTATTAATATTGTCTACATAGTTTTGGCTATAGTTCTTCCAACCCTACTTTGTATTATTTTATTAAAGCAGTAAATTTGTGTATTTTATTTCATTATTACCTATTCATGGTTTAAGCATTTCAATATTGTATGTTCCAGAATGATAGAAAACGTGTGTTTTCTTACCGGCAGCTTTTGATTAGTTTTTACGTTACTTTCACTTTCGCTTTTACCGGAAGTCACGAGTATTATTATAAATATAGAAACAATAGAAGTCGTATAATTTGTAGACTGTTCGGGACATGTTTTAGTTATATTTTTGTATGTTTTTCAAAATAGAGATAAATGTTAGAGTATTTTATGTAAGATTTATATAGAATAGAGTTTTATTCTGATTTTTGTAATAAGTTCTTATGAACTATTTTTGCACCGACGTTGCGCACCTTTTCACAGTAATTGGGCTGTTATGACGTCATTTGATCAGACGTTTAGTGCAAAGATATGAACCTTATAAGGAAGTTTCCTTATTAGGTCATTGATTTCATCCATATTTGGATTTTCTCTCACGCGAAATAACAACACTAGCGTAAGATTCATAGTATTTTACGAGTTCCAGATTGTCCCTACCGCCGGCTAGCAGCTTTATTTACGTGTCTCATAAATTTCAAGGTACAGTTTTTCTAAAGCAGCAGTTTAAGTTCCAGAATGTTGCAATATATATGCAATATAATTATTTATGCAGTTCATTTAATTGTTCCGGTTTCCAGTTTTTAACGGAGGCAGAAATTTAATAGTTTTCTTGTTTTCTAAATATTCTAAGTTTTGAGAATAAAGTTTGATAATGCATTTCAACTTTGAATAGGAGAAAGGTGCGTAAAGTCGGCAAAAGTATCCGTCTGTTTTAAATACTCAGTGTTGCTGTTAATATATTTTCATGATATAGAAAGAGGGTTACGGAAATTGAGACTTATTTATTTGTGTAGTATTTTACATGTATTTATATGGAGAATTGCTGATATAATCTGTGTTTCCTGAATGTTGATTTTTGGTGTAGCTATTTTAGAGTATTATCTTATGTCCGTCTTATCTATGCGGACTATTGTTAATTGTTGATTGTTGTTTTAAGAGATTTATTGCTGTTATTTCACGTTCCAGTTGTTTTTAATATTATTGTCTGGTGAATAAAAGTTATTATACACTTGAAACTATTTTGTGTTTCCATTCAGAACATCAAACTAAAGACTGAGCTGATACTTGATTACATTACATGTATAAAAATCCATCCGACTTACACACACACACACACACACACATAAAAAGGAGACTGCGCTGACCTAGAAACTATATTTGTGTGATATGCAGTATTCAGTAGCAGTATTAGTAATTATTTCATGTATTCTGAGCCTTCATATTTCCTGTTAAATTCTTTTGGTTCGTTGTTGGTGTCTGTCTGGTCTGGTGGTTGGTTTGGTTGGTTAGAAAGGTTCTCACCGGTTTGCAAACACGTTACAATATAAAGAAAACTTGGTAATTTATTGTATAATTCAAAATATTTAAACAAATATCATTTTTTTTGCTTTTAGAATCATTTTTTTCAAATGGGCCATTTAAGGGAAGATAACTCTTTTAGTAAAAAAAATATATTGGACTGATAGGGAATTTTTTTCTTTTTACTTGTAGCAAGAAAACAAGTTCGG
This sequence comes from Mytilus edulis, assembly GCA_019925275.1. Lineage (NCBI taxonomy): Eukaryota > Metazoa > Mollusca > Bivalvia > Mytilida > Mytilidae > Mytilus > Mytilus edulis. The sequence continues at coordinate 34,363,348 of CM034355.1, read as the reverse complement.
TGACACCATTTTTTCTTTTTATTTTCTTAAAATATATTACAAAAACTATCTTTTCACAATTTATTTCAAAATTCTATCTCATAGATTTTTTTTTATGCACACAAATGTGTTTTTCCATGAACAATCTAACCAAATTTAGGCAATTTTCAACGAGTCGTGGCTTGAAAAATAGCACAGTGACCCATACTTTTTATTATATTTTTGAAAAGAGCATAGTAAAATCTTCTTTTTGGCTAAGTATAAGAAAATTCTGTCTCAAAAAATATTTACTTATGATCTACCTTAAGTTCATGCAACATATGTAGTTTTTAATATATACATAATATGGTATAATTGTTCCAAGTCAGAGTTAATGTTTTACTTATGATTAAGAATTATTATATACATAATTTTGGCAAATCTCTAAAGAGAGATATCGAAAGTTGTACAAAGTTGTTACATACTTAATATAAGATTTCACACAACAACTTCGTAACCAGTAAAGGAAAACATGATGTAATGCAATACCAAACACTATTTATACAAAACAACATTTTAACATTCGTTTATCTCTGTGAGAAGTAAGTTGGTTATATAATGTCTAAGACATCTCCAAAATATTAAAATTTTCAAAATTGTGGTAAAATGGTTAAAAGTATGTTTCTTTGCTTCAATAGGAAAATTTTAAATTCATTTATCTTTTTGCTGAGACAATGGAACGGTGTTAATTTGGTTGATACTATGCCTTTAAAATTACGATTTTATCTAGATTAAATGAAAGTTCAAAAAGTGTTAAAAAGTGATGTTTCATTATCTGTGTTGACGTCATTGATTTTTTTTTCAGAAGTCATTCTTTTTCATCAACAAATCGAAAATTCGATTATATTCTCCAGAGATCACCTCAAGATGAAATTTTATTTTAAAAAGATAAAGGTGATTTTTTTTATTATTTTTTTGGATGCACGTCAAACAAAAATGATTTGGAAAGGTGAATGGTTTCTTAAATTTGAAACTTATGATTTAGTGCTTTTTCCATAGTTTAACGTTTTTGTGGAAAAGTCTTTTTGATAATTAATTTATCTAACGTTTTCCTAAATCTATAAAATGTTTATACGTATGTCAATATAATGGAATTTTATGTGACTGACATACAAGTGAGAAGTCTAGCTAGCTAACTGTAAAACCATATTCTCCATAGGAAAATGAATGTACCAAGTCAGGAATGTGACAGTTGTTATCCATTCGTTTAGAATTTTACTCGAAGTTCGGTATTTTTGTTATTTTACGATGCATTCAAAAATTATAATCATTTATTTTAATAGATAGTGCCCTGGTTTCCTTTGTTATACTTAATTTTGTATGATAGACGCGCGTTATGTCTACAAAAATACTTAAACCAGTGACGCTCTGTAAAACATTCCGAACTTTAGTACGACAAATTAAAGAGTATCCGAATAAAAACAAAACACATTTGATCAGACAGTACTTTAGAATCTCTAAAGTGAGTAATCGAGACCATCGTTACCAATATTCGTCAAATTAATATTACAATTATGTTGTTATAAGGAAATCTGATATAAAAATATAAAACATTACGACACAAATTAGGTTATTACCCATAGCAGACATAACAAACATATCACTCTATATCACGATACCCATAGCAGACATAACAAACATAATTCCTGTATTATTCTGATTCTGATATCTGTTTAAAAAAAAACCAACTTGTTCAAAGAGGGGGCTGATTCCCGAGTGTATATTTCTATTAATCTTTCTTTAGTATTTTGATGTTAATTGAGAAACCAAACGATATAGCATTTCAGTTTTGAAATTGTAATATTAAAAACGAGGAAGACAAATTTTAGACATTTCTTTTCTAATTTTCATACATTTTTTTGAAAGCTATTTACCGTTGTGCTGTTTTGTTGTACCCTTCATTCTGAATTTTTACAAATAACAATACTTTGTCTATTACCTTTGTGACACAACTTGGCAAAGGGAGCAATTTAAAAAAGCTTTCAAACTTTATTCCTAAAGAACTTTAGGAGAATCTGATATAGATCGTATTATATTATTGAGAGTGCAATATTTCTCTAATTCTTCGTCAATTTATCCCTTTCTGCACCCATTGTATAAAAAAATTTAATCAACGTGTGGTTCGTTTGATCTCAGTTCTTCATTGGTTAAAATCCGATTATGACGCCAGATTTTCTTGCTTTCCTCTGAATTTCCTATTGTGACGGCAGGAAAAAAGGCGACCATGCCTGATGACGTCACATAGCATGTACGCATCTTTTTGCAGATCATTCGAAAAGAAGGAATACTTTTGCCTGCATATTGTTTGAAAATTATTAGAGAAACAGATGCTACCACCAGATCTCGTGTAATACGATATTTATCCACTCTCGACAGTTAAATTTTAAATATTTAAAACGCTCGGCGAGCCTCGCGTTTTAAATTTTAAAATTTAACTGTCTCGAGTTGATAAATATCGTATCACACTCGATGCAGTGGTAGAATATATATTTATAGGTGATATATATATCATGTTCAACGATTCGTGCTTTTGACATGATGGTAAAATGTTTGATGCACTATTGATTTGGGTAAATATTTATTATCATATACCATGATGTAATGGTTTGATAACGGAATATGGAGGAAAATATTAATGTCTTTTGTTTCGGCTAATATGTGTTTGATTGACATTTGAATAGCTGATATTCACTCCGTGAAGGGGAAAAGACCTAAATGACCATCAAAGCACAGTAAACTCGTTATCAGGTTTTCTCTGGTCACATTTCTCGACAATGTTAAGCTTTCTAAATTCGTTCGCTAAGCTCACATGCCAAATAAAATTAAATTATGGTTTGCGGCTGATATTTCACTATTCTAAAATCATCAGAAAGTTTCATCTATACAAACCTGTACATATTTCATAAAAACAGTAATTGTTTATTTTTTATAGATGACTAGTTGAAGTTTCTATTTGTCTAAGCGAAATTCCACTTACCTTTCCTCGTTTGTGACTTAACTAAAGGTTGCAGATTGTTCTATTTTACATAAATAATACGTCATGTGCAAGTATTGAAGCAGACACTGTTAACTTTACCCTTCCAGAAAACCTTAATTTATTTTAGTTCGTGAGCTCAATGTTAATTTATTTCAAGGTTTTTTATACTGCTGTTTGTCTTCTTTGTTTTACTTTGGTAATGGCGTGTTTTTGTTTTTTTGTTTTCGATTCAAAATTTTTGATCACTCTCTCCGCTTTTTGAAGTCAATGTTCATGTTAAATTTTACAAGGCATAGCTGTTGTTTAGAATATGTTTTTACGGTGAAACTTTCGCAAATTAACTGTTACATATCCCACGAATCCTAACGATTGTCTTTGTTATGACGTGTGATTATAAGGAGTGGGTAATTAATGCATAATTAACATGTGGGATCCTTCATCAGCTGTTTGCGCAATTATTGATATATCTCGCGTATTTCCTATAAAGGTGTCAGATATGTTTAAGTTCAATACCCCCCATATCCGTTTTTCTAATCACAATGTACTTCAGAGCTGTTATACAAATCACCTTTTTAGTTGAAATTGTTATGGAAATACTCCGAACCCTCATCAATACAATTATTTTAACGCTTTGCATTTAGGAAGGAATCGTTTATGTTTTCAGGATTTGTTTTAAAGACTAAAAAAAAAAAAAAAAAAAAAAAACAAGCATTAAACTGACACGACTGTTGTAATGTAGAAGAAACCCATTCATCATGTGTTAATGACACTGACAACATCAATAATGGTAAGGGAACGTTATGAACTGTGTCAAAGTACAACAATTATGGACGTGCTCCAAGACAATTTCATTTTTCGTCCATATAATGGCTGCATTCAAATGCAATGATCTATTATCAAATTGTAATAGTCTAAATGCGTTGTTAACCCAAACTGTAAAAAGAAGATATATTGCTATAATCATTATCAATTAATACCACAACTTCGTCTACCTAGACACAGTCAAATCAATAGTAATCTTTAAATTTAATGAAATAAAAACAAATTTGAAACAACGCAAACATCATTATTAAAAGTTTACCATCCACTATTGTATTTACTGTCTATCATAGGTATGTGTTCTGCTCTTTGGTCGAGTTGTTGTCGCTTTGACATAGTCTCCGATTCCTTTCTTATTATTTTTTTGTGTCTGGAAGCCTTTTTGTAAATTATGTCGCTGGATCACTATAGCATAAGCATATATATTGTACATTGCAATGAAAATATCATTGTTATTGATGTGGACGACATCTCCCTTTGGTATGTGTTCATAATGACACGTCGATTTTAATCACAAGCGTTGGTGCTATGATAGTAACAGAATTTCAAAAACGGTTTACACCCGGCTTACATTTACAAGACAGGAAATAATTATAAACTACATATGGTAAAGAGGTTGTTTAACAGTAAACAATCATTTATCACATGATTTCTTTTTAAATAATAGTTGGAGAAACTGAATAAAATACAACAAAAAAATATCAAATTCGTAATAAAATGTAATAATTATTTTCGTATGATCATGATGAATGTGTTACAGAATTCGACATGCAACTAATATATATATAAATAATAACAGTTTACGGGAAAGTTAGCCCGAAAGCACTGCAGTCAAATGAATTACTCTCATAGACGCCAGTACAAATCTACTGTATCAAACAAGCTTAACTAAGTTTTCTTTCCATCTAATATAAACAAATTATTTTGAAGTGACTATAGCTATATGTTTGGTAGACAATCATAACATTCGTGCTTCTTCGATTGCTGTCAAAACAGATTGGAACGTTTTTACTGGTAAAGAGCATAATGTTTTCACTTGTAAACATGACAGATGTAACAACAAACATTTGTTTTCCGTAAAATAAAAGTATAAATATCTTCAAAAGATAGTTAGTTCTTTTTCCTTGGATAAATGCATTCTAGAGACATATCACAAATGTTTTGAAAGAACAATGCACTTTTCGGCTTTCCACAGATACAGCATCTGAATGAATATTTCTTGCGTAGAATAAGTATCAATTTTTTGAAGGTACATAATACACTGGACTTGATTTTGTACTTCGCGGATTCAAAGCCTAGTGACCGACTTTACAGGCTGCATTTACTTTGTTTGTACTAAAATAAAAGTACAGCAATCAATTTTAAGGTGTTGATTTATCATATTTCATAAGACATGACAAAATAAATGTAAAAACATGAAAAACTAAACATTGTAAACGAGCAAGTGATGGACCGTTGAAACAAGTGATGAGAGGAAACGTCGACCAATTTT
>CM034355.1:34345896-34357942 GCA_019925275.1 Mytilus edulis | reverse complement strand
AATCTGATAAGGTCATTTTCTCTGCTGCATTTGCATTCAACAATCAAAAACCAATACCATATAACAAGCTATTAGTGACCCCGAAATGACAATTCAGAAGAGAAAAACGATATATATTTTTTAAGTTATCCATGTGTACAAAATAGTACTATTTAAATCTACTTTAACGTTTTTATATTGCTGTAAGGCGTGAGTTCTTCTCACCTTTTAAAATCTCTGTCATGAAGAACAGCCATATGAAAAAACACTCTAAAAATTTCTTGACTTGTAACTAAATTATATGCTGTCCATTAAACTATGTTATGTTGACCTATCAATATATTGTTCACCATGATACCACGATATTACTTATAGCTGTCTGCAACTTAAGTATACATTTTATTTCACATAATATTTTCCACATCCGATTTAATGGAAGTAATGCAAATCTATTTGAATCAATATAATTTCAATTTCAAATTTTGATGACTATTTATTTATTTTAAACCCAATATGCGGAACGTGTACGTAAACAATGTTTTGATGGAAATTGATATGTCCCAGAGATGCATGTTTATCTTATTATATACACTTATATTGTATGGCTTATATATTCAATGTTATATTAGCTTACTTTCTAAATTAGAATTGCATTTATATTTCCCACGATGATTTGACATTTGCTTACAAATGCAGTAACAATACCAATCTATTCATCAATGGATGTAGCTACTTTAATAACTGAAACCATGCAAATGTCATCTAGTCTATAATACTTCCTCGTCTAAACTTACAGAATCTATGTGCTTAGTAAATTCGATTCCATTACTGATTGCATGAATATAAAAATTAGTGTATAGACTTTCTTTTAAAGAAACTAAAGAGCAAAATGGATGAAATATAAAACTGCTATTAAAGTATCTAATGTATGCTGCTTCCGTCTCAAATGTAGCCCAACCAATTGCCAAATTTTGTTCTTTCTTCTCGGAATTTGAATCCATGCGTTTGTCATGTTTGTTGTATCGTGGCATCAACGCAAGCAGTGTGTCTCACCCATTTTTTTTTTTTTAAATAAATTGATATGTGTCCAACAACCACCTAGACCACTCGACCTTCTAGCATTTTATAAGTGAAGCTTCAGTAGTGATGCTTTTCTTCATCAGTTTTAACTAGGTATATAATTCAATACATGATGTAAGGTGGAATATAGATAGATCCCTTACAGATCAGCCGGGTTTTTAGTCGTGAAGGATGACAAATACATGTATGTAACATGCAGTCATATCAATATGTTTTTGTTATGTCTAAATATGCGATTAACATTCTCCATTCAATAACCAAGGCTTATCTATACACAAATTATTAACTTGGTTTGAAATTTAGCTCAGCAATGTTAGATAATTGTTTCACGAACACATCTTTTTAAAATATTTTATAAAAAGCTTTTAACCATAATAAGCACTGAAAACAATGATTGTGACTTCATCTGGCTTTAACACAGTCAGTCAATAAGCGTCTTAAACTTCCTATTGGGATGTTAATTGGTTTTGTTTACGACCTGAAAACCCTCTTTAGCAATTTATAAACCCTTTAGGGAATTTATATACAGTAAGTGACATTCATTTGAACCATGAATTATGTAATAGCTAATATTGTAATTATATTTTATTCAAATTACACTTTCGATAGCGGTAATTTGTTTCATGGAGTTTGGGTACAATAACATTCAATCGTTTCAAAATTTAAAAAAATGCAGAAATGAAGAAATATGTCTTTTTCAGCATAAAATACAAAGATTAATGTACCTTTTCAAAAACAAAAGTACATTTAGATTACTTCCGTTAAAGTTAATAAGCATTACACATCAGCAAAACGGCATTGATAACGTAATCTATCAGTTCATTCATTTTTTATTTCAATTAATTTTACGCTCACAGATTGAGTAATATCTACAACCGAGTCGAGATACATTGAGCGCATCCTAAAGGGCATGTGCCCTGAAGAAAACTGAAGATCCTTGTTACAATGCCAAAAAATTTGAGCATAAATAAGTTCTATTGCATTTTTGAGGCAGGATATACTTACCCTTTCGGAGAAACTGCGATCATCTCTAGTTTTTGGTGGGGGTGCGTGTTGTTTAATCTTTGGTTTTCTATTTTGTGTCATGTGTACTATTGTTTGTCTGTTTGTCCTTTTCATTTTTAGCCATGGCGTTGTCAGTTTATTTTCGATTTATGAGTTTGACTGTCCCTCTGGTATCTTTCGTCCCTCTTTTAAAGCAAGTCTAAGTAATCAGTATTTTGTACTTGAGTTTTGTCGTACAAAATTGACCATGGGTTCAAACTGACAGAAAAGATAAAATTTAGATCTTAAAATACTGATATGTAGATAGAGCTCAGACTTAACACCTTGAATAAATGTTGCTTCTAATGTATTTGAATACAAAAAATGAGGTGTGTAAAAAATCTGTTTGCATTTGGCTCATATCTGTTTTATTCAAAAACTATGTCGATTTAGTTGTCAAATTTGTCAATTTCAATATCAGTATAGGTATAACACCAATTCTTCAAAAAAAAAATCATAATGTATAGGATGTCCTTCTTACACATTGCATGAATAAATACTAAAAAATTTGCAAAATCTGTAAAAATGCGGTTTCATCTTATATAATTTCAGACAAACTAATCTAATGATCAGTATAGAAATAAGGCTTTAAATTGTTAGAACATCAAAGCCAATATATCTAGCTGACATATTGTGAATTTATAGTAAAGAGGGAACTACTTTTAGAAAAGGGCACGTTTGAAAAAAAAATTCCGGAAATTTAACCTTACCTCTTTTGCAGGTATGTTTTAATAGAGGAGCGAAATATACTGAGGGACTGTCAAACTCATAGATCGAAAATAAACTGACATAGCCATGAGTAACAAAGAAAATGACAGATAGTAATAAATCACTATAAATGGTCATGTTTGGTTGTGCAAATATACAGGATTATATTCACCTGTGTTGCGACGCCTCAAGATATTCTATGGTTAATGATCTTCTGATGATCGAATTTAACCTATTGAGCTCTGAGATAAGCTAAATTATGCAAATCCATCTCATCACTTTATTTTTACTTCGAATGATTTAAGAGTGCTTGAAATAGAAATATCTTTACCTTAAGGTTGTGTCCAGTACAATGTAAGTTGTAATAACAATTTCACAATGCAACAAAATCAGATTTTCAATCAAACATATCTCGTCAAAGCAGGAGAATTGACCTTTTGGTAAATTCACCCTCTAACAATGGTTTTAATAATTAATCGGAATTAGTATATGGTTCACACAATGAGCTTCGTTTAAGGATTTAACATTCAAAGGGACAGATAAAAATGGAATCGTGTTCTGTTTTAATATTTCATAGCCCATACAGAATCGGTATGATCTCGTAAACGTTTTCCGTAAAGATATTTCCCCTTTAATGTCCTATAATCTATTTCTTTTACAAGATTGTAGCAATCGAATATCCGTGATTTATTTATTGACATAAAACTAATAAAACCATAATATAATTTCATAAATTCAATCAAACTTTCAGTTTGAAACAGGAGAAAACAATTTTAAAATTGAAAAACATTGTACTTTTGTGACTACACACTCAATCATCACCTCAAAAGTACATCGCACACTACTGTCTTGTCGTGACAAAAACTGGTCTTTAGCCTTGTCTCAAGACAAATAAATATTTATAAGCCTAACAACATGTAAGCCAATTTATTTGGCAATGTTATTGTCAACGTTTAATGAAAGGATGCTGTCTATAATTGTTTATAATAAATCTCTTTATAGTATGATTGGAATATATCTGAAGCCAACAGAAATATTATTTGATACTTTACGCAAATTATGCACAAACGAGAATAGATAAGTTGACAGACAATTCTACGTTGTGTTTGGCTTTGCAATAGCTTTCAATAAGCCATTCGAGTACTCTTAGATAAGTACATTGTGTCTCTTGTTATTTTTTTTCGTGCTTTGTATCAATTTGATGAATCAAGCAATTTCCAAAAAGTAAAATCACGAAAATACTGAACTCCGAGGAAAATTCAAGAAGAAAAGTCTCAAATCAAATGGCGAAATCAAAAGTTCAAAACAAATGTCATATTCCTGACTTGGTACAGGCATTTTGTGCACAAATTGAGTTCTACAATTCATTATTTATTTGCCTGCCCCACGTCAGGAGCAGCCTGTTATTCAGTGGTCGTAGTTGGATGATGTCTGGGATATTTTTAGTTCGTTTACAATTGTTAATGTTTTTTCGTTTTGAATTGCTTTACATTTTGTCATTTAGGCAGCAACTTATAGCTAACTATATGATTGTGGTAAGGCCTACTGCTGAGTACCTTACGATGACTAGTGGATTGTTCTTAATGGTTATCATACTAAACCTGAGAGTTTGAAATTACAAATTGCTTGATTGAGTCATTCCCAGGTTTTGTTTGGGTTCACCTTAGCGGGAATTGCTTTCAGAGTTGTCATGTAGAATCATATTCAAAACAGTGTGGCTGTGGCCATTGATTGACGACCTAAATTATCCTTTGACTGGGACAGATTATGTGAACGTTTGTCTGTAACGACCACTGCTCACTATGTATTTGTTAAAGACACTTAAACTGTGGGGTCACCAAAGGTTCTCAAAACCTAAATAAAGTAATTGCAATAAATTTAATCAGGAATAACACGATGTTTTTATTTATATCAATAATATAAATCCAAACATAAAGGTTATTCCTGATTAATTTTTCGATTTCTTAATTATTTAAAGGCGTTAAGAACCTTTGGTGGCCCCACAGTTTAAATTCTATAATAAGTAAGTAGTGAGCAGTTGTCGTTCAAACAAACGTTCACCTAATCTGTCCCAGTCAATGGGATAATTTAGGTCGTCAATCAATGGCCACAGCACACTGTTTTGAATATGATTCTATTTGTATTGACATCTTGGTATATTATCCCTTTTTGTTGTTTAATATGAACATAAAAAAACCCAGCTAGACATTACTTGACAAATCAATTTTTTTTTTAAATCTAGCTAATGGTTTTGCACAATACAAGAAACGAATAGAATTGAAGTCATTATGCATGATCATTGTAACATTCGGTATTGAACATAGTAAATTTTATACAGAGGTGTGATTGACTTAATGATAATCAATCTATCAACATTAGTTTGAACTACATACAGACTTAAGGAGTAATACATGGAAAATCTTAAAGATGTGGTGACTTTAAGTTTAGTTTCATAGTATTTGACTTGCGAGATTAGATATGACCTAGGACGAAATTTATGTAAAAGAATAGTTATAAAATCTGTAATCAGATTTTCTGATAATTAAACATTGCTTATAAAAATTAAAAGATTTGGTATAATTGCCAATATGACAACTCTTCACTCGAGACCAAATAAGGATAACAACTTAAGATCACCGTATGACCTTTAATAATGAGCAAACCAAACCACGTACAGCATAGTGAGCTATACAAGGCACCGAGATGACGTATGTTAAACAATTGAACAGTTAAAAGAGAAAACTAACAGCTTGATCTGTGCACAAATTAAAAAAATATTGATATAAGGCAACAAACGACTACCACTGAAAAAATACTCCTGACATTAGATGGATAACTACAGATTGTTGCAAGGTATAATCTGTTTTCTGAGGCCAAACTCTTTCTCGAACCTTTAAAAAACTATTACGAATCATCTGAAAATGTTCATCAGATCGGCACAAAACAACATTGAGGAATCTCAATAAACATTGTACTGCTAAGACAAAGTTACATTTTAAAACGATGATTCAGTTTGGCTTCATGTAGGATTGCCACCAATAACAAGAATATATCTACCAATTTGCAGTACATTTATTTTTTCTAGATACTTTATTAAAAAAAACCTTCAATTATTTGTGAAGAACGATGATGTTTCCTCAAAAATGAAAAAGCTTATTTTGATGATTAAATATAAGACGTATGACTTTTATCAAAAACATTTGTAAGTTTTCAGTAAGTAGAAGAGATTGTTTAATTTATTAAATGAAATGAGAGTTAGATATCATATGTACTGGAAGCACAAATACACTAACTCCAATACAAAACAAACAAAACAAACAAAACAAACAAACAAACACAATATAATAATCTATTCAAGAATAGACAAGTGTAGCTACAATACAGGATGTAGATTTATTAGGTCTGGGTAGCATTAGGTCTTGAAAAAGAAAAAAATAACCAAATGCCAAACTCCAAGGAAGTTTCAAAGGGAAAGTCCTTTATCAAATGGCAGATCAAAAGCTCAAATTAACAATTTTATGAACGATGAAGCATATATAATTGTGTTACAAATAATTGCAGCAAATAATAAAAGTTGAGGAGCATTTGAAATATATAATTAGATATCACGGTTATTTATATATAATAAGATATCACGTTTTAATCTTTCAAAAATAGAAAAAAAACAATGTTGCTTGTTATACCAGATACAAACTCCAATTGTTACAACATGTTTTAATTATTTGATAAAAGCGTAAATGTAGATCAGAAAATAGATAATTAAGACTATATCCACTTCTGAAATCAAAATCATTTCCAACGACAATAAAAAAAATCGATTGATAAGCTTTTATGATATAGTTTTATTTGTCAAATTAGACTGTATGCTTATACACTGGAAGCTCAAATACGCCACCTCCAATACAAAACAAACAATAACAAAAAGACATACAATAATCTATCTAGATGTCAATATACAATTTTGAGGAATAGGCAAGTGTTTACACAATACAAGATGTAGATTCATTAGTTCTAGCTCGCTCCAGGTCTTGAAAAAGTAAAATAACAAAATGCCAAACTACAAAGAAAATTCAAACGGAAAGTTCCTTACCAAATGGCAAAATCAAAAGCTCAAATACAGCAAACAAATGGAAAGCATCTTTCGTATTCCTTATAAGTTGTTCCGAATAACTATTTGCCAAAGACCGACAACAACAATCACAATAACACAAGTTTGCAGGTTTAATTAAAATCAATAAACGATTGAAACGTAAAGTTTTTAGTTCAGAGTACTTCGGTGGGAAATATTACCTTTTACATCCATTTTGGTAATTTTGTTTATTTCTAACCAAATGTCGGCAGTTACGCATCTATTGTTGATTTAATAAATGTGACAGCAACTTAACATGCAAAACAAAAGACAAAACACATCTTGAGGTAACAAACGGTTTTCCTAAATAGAAATAGATAGAACAGGAATAGATAGCATCATTATCTCAAATCTTTCAGATGCAGTAACACTTGGAGAAGATGTTTGCAGTTATGGATTTGAAATAAAATCTTATTAACGTCTATATTTCTTTCATCAAATTGCTATCTTATCAATGCATTTGTATGGCAATACGAATCGCTGTACTTTCTTATCTTTTTTCTAGTTTAATTGCAAAAATCTTAACTTTTTGCTAATGAATCATTAAATGTATTTGTAAGTATCAATATATATCCTGACATGTGTATATATGTTTGGCCTAGAACACATTCAATTTCCAACGCTGACCTTATGAATGCAAACCCATATTATGCATAAAGTTCTAGTTCGATGTAGATTGTATGTATTGATAGCGTCCTTTCCTTTGGTTCCATAAAGTTTGTGATTTTTTTCAGATGTAGGAATATTCGTATCTCTGTAAAAACATCTTCTCCACATAGTATCCTGAATAGTTACATAATTATAGTAGTTTGTAAAATTCCTGTTATGTAATAATACGGCTCATTAGAGTTGACGTTATAATAATTCAACAAACATCATTTCAAATCATCAACAATATAAGACCATGGAATGTATAATTGGTTTATGGATTACCTATGTCAAATAACGCAATTGGTGTAATATTCTTGAAGAACAAAAGAAAAAGGTGATAAAAATACATGAAACAAACACGATGCCTTTATTTCAAATAAAACGAGAAATGTGTTGTATTCATATAATAATAATTGATCTTTCAGTTATTACGTGAGTGATTGTGTAAATGTTGCATGTTCGTTTCATGTTGAAACGTATTCATTTCACGACCATATTATTTTTGTGCTGTATCGTCGTTAGAAAGTCCAACATGTATTTGATTTGCTGGTTTGTTGTTGTTTATAGTCTCGTATATATTTCATGTATGTCCACATTACCCAAAACAAGTATGTCTATCTAACAAATAAACCTCTTTTTGTCAGTAACCATTTGATTTTCTAATATTTTGGAATCGAGCATAGAAAAAACAATTTCACGGAAAAAGTGTTACGATATAATGAGCCACACAAGCGGATTTTTTGTGTGCATAAATATTGAACTAGATAAACAATTCCAAAGTGCGTATTCTTTTGCTAACCTTGATCAATTAATTTCATGCTGTTTGTTTGATACTATTGTTAATGCAAACAGATAAAACAGTTGTGAACAATTATGATTAATACAATTTAGTCGAATGCAATTACAAAACGGGAACTGTATAAACCGTTACAGAAGACTCATGGCTAGTCAAAGTTCTGAAAACCTAGCACTTCTATCACTTAAAGGTTAAAAGAGTTAAAATAATGATTTTAAAATGTCTGAAACTAGGTCTGAATAGCCTGAACAATAATTGCATCGAACAATTTTATAACACCATCATCAATTAATATGGCGTAGTGCAATGTGTGACCACAATTTGTGAAAAGTACATTGAGAACTCAATAGTCTAGTATTTCTTGTTTTTGGTCTGCGACATGAGTCCCAAGTACAACCCGTTTACATTAAATATGAAAGTCAAAATTGTTGATTTGATAATATTTACAATATTCCTCTAATATTTGAAATGTTTCGGATCCATCTTTGTTATATCGTCTGGTAAATAATTGAATCAGACATACAATTATCCCTTTCTCACCACACATTGAATCAGACATACAATTATCCTTTTCTCATCACACATTGAATCAGACATACAATTATCCCTTTATCATCACACATTGAATCAGACATACAATTATCCCTTTCTCACCACACATTGAATCAGACATACAGTTATCCTTTTCTCACCACACATTGAATCAGACATACAATTATCCCTTTCTCACCACACATTGAATCAGACATACAATTATTCCTTTCTCACCACACATTGAGTCAGACATACAATTATCACTTTCTCACCACACATTGAATCAGACATACAATTATCCCTTTCTCACCACACATTGAATCAGACATACAATTATCCCTTTCTCACCACACATTGAATCAGACATACAATTTTCCCTTTCTCACCACACATTGAATCAGACATACATTTATCCCTTTCTCACCACACATTCAATTTCGCCCCTTGGAAATAATTATGTTTTTACGCTTTGAAAACGTCTCTCTTTTCTGTTTCTAGTTATATTTATTTTCATGTCAGAAAGAGACGAAGGATGACAAAGGAACATTCAAACTCAAAAGTCCAAAATAATCTGACAACTTACATTTGTACATAATATATTTTATTCGTTTATTCGAGACAGTTACATTTTATTATTTAAAGCGCGAGGCTTGCCGAGTTGTAGTGTCGGAATCTGTTTCTCTAATGCTTTGTATCCTTCTTTTTCAAAGATTTTCAGAAACCTGTGTTCTTTATATGCGACGTCATCAGGCATTTTCGCCTTTTTTTATGACGTCACAATAGGAAAATTCAGAAAAAAACAAAACATTTAGACGTCATAATCAAATTTCGACTAATCATTTGCCGAGAACAGATTTTTCACTAGTGAGGCTCACACCGATCGAGAAATGTGAAAATAGCACAAAAACTAGAGAAAATGTGCTATGATTGTCAAAGAGATAATTCCCTATCAGAGACAAAATGACTGAGACGTACGTAGGACCTTTTAACTTTCATTGTTCCTGATACTTGTAAGGAGGCTATGCATGTCACCTTTACATGCATTGAACTTCGTGATGTACTTTCGTTAAAGAAAACAAATGCCTTAAAGCGATAAAAAGTATATCAAAAAGAAATCTTGGAACAAATATGTTACATGAAAGTCGAAAGCACTTTTAAGTAAGATCGTATACGCTTTAGGGTGTTTGAATATCTTCTTATTGAAAAAAATACGTCTCATCTAAAAACCGGTAACCTCAAATTAACAAACATTAAATCAATTGGCATACTTAACTGTTGTTTGGAACTGTGTGAACTATATAAAATTACTATCCTTAGGAATTTTACTTTTAGATCAGTCTATACTTATAGACTTCTGAGAAATGTTTTAATCTATCTGTACAATTTTTTTTTAATTCTAAAATTATTATGAAACGGCTTTATCCACACAGTTTTAATCACTAAGTCGCTGTTCCCTGTTGATTTAATAATGCAAACAACTTGCTTTACTTTCTATTAAGAACTATTACAATATATATGAATACAATGATATATAGAGTATAAGCAATGAAAAAGCAACCTAAATTCCATTTGGTGAGGCATACAGACATGTGAATTACTGCTCAATTTGTCAGGCTAAATTGTCCAAAAATATGTAAATAAATACATTTGTAAATCAAAAAAACATTCGTTATTAGCTTTTCTCGTTGTTGAAGGCTGCAAAGTTGCTTACATTCACTTCATTTGAACCGGATAGTTGGCAATCATAATTTGACAAAATATGTTATAGTCCATAATATAAAGGCAACAGTAGTATGTTAAAAAGTCTGAAATCTTTTTAGCAAAACAAATTAGGGTTACACACAAAAACCGAGGGAAACACATCAACTATAAGATGAAACAACAAAACAATCGAAATACTGAACTGTAAAAAAAACCTAATCAAACGCCAACATATATAACAACAGGCTTAGTGATAACTACTGCCATATTTCCGACCTTGTACAGGACATTTTATACGAAAACAATACACATAATTTATTCATAAACATAAGGAAAAAATAGAGGACAATGTCAAAACAGTGATTTTTTCTCTGTATCATAGATTACAGCACTGTATTGGATCTCGTTACAACAGAAACCATTAGTTTAGATACAAAGAAATAAAAACACCTAGTGTACAGACAAAATGATCTACTTGCATGCTGTGATATATAAAATCTTGCAAACACAATCATAGCGATTGCAAATAATTGTGTTTGTATAGCATGCTCAGCCACCAAAATGATAATGTGTCATTACTACAACTAAATTGTATGCATTTAGAAACCATTTGTAATATTTCGATTAAAACCACTTCAAGGAAACAAACGTTCATTGATTGTCACTATTTATTTATATATTTCTAAAATGATAGTTATATGGTTTCCGCAATTTAATAGAAGTACATCTGGGTTTTTTTTTAATTTGCATTTCAATCTTAATTCTCTTTTCAAGTTTTGATCATTATTTTCATGCCCATCATTGTAAGTTTTATTAGCCTTTATGGTTATAAAGTCTGTTTGGCAAAAAAGGTATACATACAGTGTCACAATAATTCACTATTCATTATGTATACAATTAGTTTCGTATTATAATTTCTTCCGTAAAGTGTCATCAAAGATGTCAGGCTTAATATTAAGTAAAACAACCGCGCGTTTTGAGTACACTAGGCTAAGTGGAGGGGCTTACTTTCTTTCAACTATTAATGAAGTCACGTTTGAAACATTTTCCATTTCAGTTGAAAATAAAAATTTGATATACCGATGTTTTCAGTTTTCTATAAATTGACATTCTTCGTAGTACTGAAATAAAATTGAGGAAAGAAAATTAAATAGCATAAATAACCAATGTCAGTTTTGGTCGTGACCAAGAGTTTGGAGAGCTAAACATGTGGAAAGCTTGCAAGCATAGAAAGAAGAAGACAGAGCAAGTTCAGCCACAGTTACCCTTGGTCGATTTTGCATTTACATTGTACTAAGTAACAAGAAAATTATGTAACGATAACGGCAAAACTTTAAAGATGTATTGCAAAGTGTCAATACGAGCTAATAGTGCTAGTAAACTTTTGATTACGTACCACAGAAAATACAGCTATATACAACAAT
>CM034355.1:34280783-34345796 GCA_019925275.1 Mytilus edulis | reverse complement strand
ATCAATCAATGACACTTATATGTTTTTTTCTAACATCTTCATAACTACATTGTATACCAACTGCACAACAAAATTATTATTCACAACTAAAAAAATATTGGATCTGATATTTCTGGTTAAAATAATTGATAACTTTATAGATAAATTTAATATTTTTGTGTAAGATAATTTGATCATATCAGATATGCTCCTTTGATGTTTTTTAAAGTTGTTTTAAGTTTTTGAAGCAATTTTCTTGGCAAGAAACAGACAGTCGGATGGCAGATTATAAGCAAAACAAAACTTACAAATTTCTTCATGCAAAATTAGAAACTATTATAAATAGACATTTCTTCTTTCGCAAATATTCAGGAGTAATTACAATTGAGTCATGTCTCTGATACCTTCTTTTTTAATTATTAAATGATTTTGGCTTTTAACTAGCTTTCAGTAACTGCGAGTACTCTCAAATCGTACTTTTGTTTTAATTTAACCTGTTGACACAATTTGTAATGCATTTTTGTTTTTCAATGTTTGCTAAATAGTTTTATGTTTGGTCTCACTATTTTTCATGTATACCATCAACTTTGATAAGTGTTCGGTACGACTATAAATTTGCACTTTAGTTGTCGTACTATGAACAATCAAATTGTTTGGTGATAAAAGATATTTCCGTACTCCATGCATACCTTACAATGTAAAATTTATTTATTTACCTGTGCTCGTTATCTTATTTGTCGGCATCTTGTCCAAGGTTATGGTTGTCTTTTTGATATTTTTTACATCTTACCACTGCTTTTTTTTGTTTATTAGTTTTGTATTGCCAAGCTGTTTCAATTGTTATTTCATAGTGTGTCTTTCTATGTTGGGATGTTTCACTATTGTTTCAGGGTAGAAAGAAGGTTGGCGAACAATAATTGCGTTTAAACTCGCTAAATTTGTTTGCACTTAGGTCAGGAACCTGATGATCAGTGGATGTCGTTGCTGGTGTGGTTCATAAGTCTTTCCCGTTTCTCGTATTTTTATATTGATTAGACCGTTGGTTTTCCTTGTTTGAATGGTTTTGCACTAGTAATTTTTGGGGCCCTTAATGGCTTGCTGTTTGGTGTGAGCCAAGGCTCCGTGTTGAAGGTCGTACTTTGATCTATAATGGTTTATTTTTGCAAACTGTGACTTGCATGGAGAATTGTCTAATTTGCACTCCTACAACATCTTTTTATGTTTATCTATTGAAACATTAACAACAAGTATATCAGCAAAGCAACAATGTTAAGTTGTTAACTTCTGAATCAGCAGCACACATATCTAGTTTAGTTGCAAGTGATAAGTCTTTTCAGACCAAGGAAAGACATTACGTTTTCAATGCACAAGAGTTCCCGTTCTATCAGTGACACATGTTTTTGGAATCATCTTCACCTGATGAAGACTTTAAAGACTGAAGTTAATAAAACAGAACGGTTAAAACCGTCTTAACTCATTTTTGTCTGAACAGAAAATTGTCAGAATGATATTTTTTGTGATCATCAAAGTATCAAAGTGACAGCTCACTCGGCTGCTTATAACCTTAAGTTTAATAAAACATAAACATAGCAAACACACAAAGGGTCATTTGGGTTTTTAGTGGAATACTGCTGTCGTAAAATCAGGCTACTGCGAGATATAGGTAGTTTACGGCACTTATTGTTTTTAAGCTAGCTATAAATGTTGAGGAATGGTTTAATTTTCACGGCGTTCTCTGCATAAAAGTTTTAAATTTCATGTAGCTATAAAAGTTAATTACATCATCCTAAAATATCGTTCTAATTATTTTTACTTGAGCCACATGCATAAAACGTGTACTGTACGTAACATTTACATCACGTCAAAAAAGATATATTTAATTTTATGTGTACCTTACTGTCATTAGCAATTTAAAAGAATTTCTTTTGAAAAACTGCAAAGACGACATGCAGTAAGTTATATGATAACAAATTAAGGTATGAAGATTTGAAGTCAATAAAAATTTCTTAACAAAACAAAATAAATGCAATCATTTCAAGTTTGTTAAGACCACCGGTGCTATTTTCGAAACAACAAAAAACATCCCCTTTTTCAACAGCTCCTTTTTTCTATTCGGTTGCTGTTGCTCAATCCATATTCTATAAGCGAAACCCATGCAGGGGATATCGGTCATTTCCTTCTTGGTGATGTTTGTTTATCTTTCCTAGTGCTTACTTCAGTGCCGGTTTTTGAATTTAAAATCAATAGTTCAAGTAATACTGCGTGTATAGTCTTAAAAATATATAAACATGTCTATAGTATGCAAATAAACTCTCTATATATATTGTTGACAAAGAACGCAATACTGATATAACGGAAACCATTTTGAAACCTTATAAAAAGTACTTGTTTTCCCGTAATAACTTGATCGAATTTATAACCCTTTTCTGACAAGTGCACTACTGTTCAAAATGCAAATTGAAAATTCAAAACATTGCAAAGTGCATCACAATAAACGCATGATGATAAAATACTTTGAATGATGTTCTTGACATCTGAAATAAAATTTAATGAACTTTTGATACAAATAATAATGACCTATTACCACTTGAGTTAGTTGAATTCCAAAGCATGCAATGTAACATTGTTTACCCGTTTGATCAGTTTATACGCAATAACTCTATTTGTCAGTTGAAAAGTTGTTTACAATGTAATGCCATCCCGCTGGAATGAAAATTAATGTTTTAGTAAGCAACCCTAAATTCCCTAACCCAAAACAATTATTTAACAAGATAGTGTTGAGATAAAGGTAAGACTCGCCTGGTCCTTTTATTCAAGAAGTCAAAACGTGTATCGGGTCTATTAAATTTAATGATTTGATCCCGCTATTGCTAGGTTCACACTGCCGATCAGATAAACTCGATCAAGTCCGATCAAGACAAATTACGTGATCCGGAGAGTGGTCTGACTCAATCGACAAGAATGTCGAAAACATTCGAGTAAGGATCGAGAAGCAAGTCACTCGAGAATTCGTCGAGTAGCGGTCGAATTGATCGGGAAAGGATCGTGTAGAGATCGAGTTCTGTCGGAATACCAAAAATTTATCAATCGGTACTCGATCATTTCGACCTTTGCTCGACTAGTGTTCGATCATTTCAAGATTAACTCGACCAATGACCGATCGCTTCCAGATCACTGCGACTTGTATATTTATATTATCCCAGACCAACTCGACCAATACCTGATACATTCGTGACCATATTCGACCACTCTTCGATCTCTACTCGGCCATACACGAAAACACATGACTGCCACACGATTCTCTGAAAGTGTGTGCAGATCTGATTAACTCTCATAAATCTGCTTCCGCCAAAATATATTGGCAACATTATTTTTAACTGTACAAAAATTCCTCCATGTGTAATTACTTTTGCAAGGAGAGGTAACATTTAAAAAAAGAGGCAAGAAACACCAAAGGAAAAATCAAACTCAGAGGTAGAAAACCGACACAGCCATAGCAAAAAACGGTAATCGACGAGAAGACAAACAGCAGTCCACATAACATAGAAAACTAAAAACTTGGCAACACGTAACCCAACAAAACCTGGGATGATCTCAGATGTTCCGGAAGGGAAGAAAATCCTGTAATTTTGGCACTATATCAAAGTAATTGTGCAATAATATTAATTGTTAGACTGCTGATGACTAAGTTATCTTTCAAAGTTTGTTTATAAGAACATCAAGATTATATTTTACCTGTTTTATGGGCTATTTTCTGTTTTGTCTGTCCGTATTTTCCGTTTGTCTAGAAATGTTTGTAGCATTAAAAAAGAAGATGTGGCACAATTGCTAATGAGACAGATCTTCACAGAACACCAAATAACACAGAAATTAGCGAATAACAACTAAAGGTCACCTTACAGTCAAATTCTTTTTCATTCGAACTTTTTGACGTAATTTCACACAAAAATGAGACGAAAGACAAATATTTTTTATTTGGTGCGAATTTCTTTCCAAGAGTATAAAACAATACAAACTGTTCAGCGATCACAAGTTTTGATCATTGTTTCTAACATACTTTTGAAATTTTGCATAAACTTTGACAAACTATGCACTCGCTGCAAATGCGTCTACAATTTGTCGTTCGTCGTTTGTTAGTTCAAAAGATGCATTTATTTCTAACTTTAACATTAAATCAATTATTTAATCGTTTTCTTGCTTGTCATAAAATTGTCTAAAATTACTCAAAATTTCAATCCCCTCTAACCAAACGTAGCATTTGTTTCTACTTCTGTTACGTTTAACAAAATATAACAAACGGCACACAACGTTTATCAAACTTTGGTTAGAAAGAAATGCACTCTTGATAGATATATGTAAAGTTGTAAACTGTTTTAGAAAAGGTATCACTCAAGGGGATTGTAATTCTACTTTGGGTCAATTGTTTTGGAAATAAGTGACATGTTTGCCCTCTTTTTTCTATATTTTTTGGCAAATACATACAGGTTGTTGCCTTACAGCAAAAAGAACATAAATATCTGTAGCCATTCAACTACTGGATATCAAATCTATGAAAAATACTGATTACATACTTGTGTACATATTTGACAAGCTTTTATTTGTAAGAAAGCAAGGAAATGTGGATGGTAAAGTTTATGTACATTGCTATCTAACATAAGTACTAATCCAGAGACACATCTCATTTGTGGTGTCGTTTCCAAAAAAGAGCAAAAAACTACCATTACATATCAGTGTCCACTATGAGGAAGTTTTTATAAGCATTGGGTTCCTCTTTATTGAGTTAGTGCAAGTCTCTCAAACTGCCCAAACCGAGGTCGTCGTGTCAGCCACTTCCTCACCTAGATTTATTGGCTCCTGTTGATGTCAAAACCATCTTCTTTGTCTTCTTTGTACTCGACAAGCTCCGTCACAGCTATTAACCTGTCTCTCTGAGCTCTTACCACCTTGCCCACAAATCCAACTACTTTATTTCTATGTAGATATTTTATAAATGTATGATTTACTGCTACTGAATATAACCAAATAAACGGAGAATGTGTCCATGGGACACCAATAATGCCAAAGCTAGCATATATAACTTTATAAAGGGTTATGTTGGGAGTAAGCGGCAAGGGAATAAGATATTCGGACATTTTTATACTAAAAATGTGCATACCCGACCAATTCACGATTCTCCCTACGACCCACATACGATCACGTCGATTTGGTCCGGTCGAGATCAGGCTGAGATCGTGAATAGTTAACTTGGTCTAGCTAGTCGAGTAAAGATCGTAAATTGATTGGAATTATCGAATAAGTATTCATTTTGTTGTCGGGATGGACAATGATTTGAGTCTTGATGGAGTCATTAATGAGTCGTGAATGGTCGAGTTAAGGTCGTGTACAGTCAGGTGGCGGTCGGGTGTAAGTCGTAAACAGGCGCGATCAAGAATTTGGTTGAGCTTAGTCATGGAAATTTGGACAATCGGGATCATCGAGTTGATCTGATCGGCAGTGTGAACCTAGCTTTACACGATGTGTGGCACGATTGAAATTGATAATCGTAGACTAACACATCTTGAGGTAAGTCGTTGCAAACGTTTTGATTGTGATTTTTATGTGAAACAGATTTCACAATTCTTAATCGAAAGGCACAAGTCTCTCGGAACTTATGTCAATCTTGATCGTGAAAAATATCGCGTCTGTAATATCATCGGATCGTAACGGAGTGCGTCTGTTCTTCATGAACGTATCGGAACGTATCTACACGTACCAGATCGTTACAATTCAAGAAAAAACGATCGTGTCAGATCAAGATCCAATCGTTGAAACAATCAAAATCACAACATATGTGTTTGTATCTGAATGGAATATTTGAATGTGACTCATCCTGACACCTGAAATTGACAAATCCTGAACAAATTGCAAAAATCGTGTTGGAATGTATCGACTCGCATCACCTCTTATTCAAACCTGAAATTTCAGATATTTCATGATCAACTTCAAATGGTCAATCGTGGCACATCAGTTGGAATCTAGCATAAGTAAAGAGATAAATAAAATTGAAGACTTTGTAATTAATATTTTATTTTTTGAAAATATGAGTTCCAAATGTGTTCAATCTGCATATTTTCATTTGGATAGTCAATGACAAAATAGAGTCATATTCAAAACAGTGTAGCTGTGGCCATTGATTGACGAACTTAAATTATCCCATTGACTGGGACAGATTAGGTGAACGTGTGTCTGTAACAACAACTGCTCACTACTTACTTATTATATAATTTAAACAGTAGGGTCACCAAAGGTTCTTAACGCCTTTAATATTAAAATAATTCGAAAAATTAATCAGGAATAACTTTATGTTTTGATTTATATTATTGATATAAATCAAAACATCGTGTTGTTCCTGATTAGTTTTTCTAATTTCTTTATTTAGGTGTTGAGAACCTTTTGTGACCCCACAGTTTAAGTGTCTTTAACAAGTACATAGTGAGCAGTGGTCGTTACAGACAAACGTTCACATAGTCTGTCCCAGTCAATGGGATAATTTAAGGTCGTCAATCAATGGCCACAGCTACATTGTTTTGAATATGATTCTAAAAAATTCTTAATATCTTTTAGATTTTCAAAATTAGATTTTGTGCATGTTGCGTATACACGTAAAACAAATTAATTGAAGATACGAGGCTTATAATTTTGTATGACAGACGAGCGTTCAACAATCAACCAATTGTGTACTATAAAAAGACAAATGTAAAAAATTGTAAGTTATTTTTGTTAACGTCTGAACTATTACAATCATGATAGAACAGGAACGATTTTGCATTACAAAGAAAAATAAACCTATCCTTTTGGGCGTCGAAAATGAAACGGATATTAAAAAATGAGCATTAACTAAAAGAGGATAGGGTTGAAAACAAAAGTGAATTAGTTCGAACTGCCACATATTATAACGGGTTGGATAAATTCTGACATTTACAATCCACAAAGACAAAATTGAACTACTTTTTCCATTATAATACTGGATGGTTTATTTTAAATACTATAATCCACCATAGTATTCTTTAAACACAAAATAGTATCACTAGCCTTTCAACACCTAGGTTGTGAGTTCTCATTCCACACGTGACATGTGCGCTCGATTCCAGTCTTGATGGACTCCGCCCACAAAAAAATGTTCTTTACAAAAATAACAGACTAATGCTGAATGTGGCGCTAAACACCAATCAATTAATAAATCAATCTAAAACGAATAATTAGCTACCTCACTTACGAAGAACGGATTGCACATTTACTATTTCCTGCAAAACCTTAGACGACTTTCTATGGAAGGATGGTCGAGGAAAATGAATAATAAATGAGTTTTAAGGATGTTCGCTTCTCTTGTTTTCGAGCTTTTATCAGATATTCGGCATCCTCTGGATTTATCCATGAGGTGCCATTAAAATAATTTGCACACTTACACCTACTTTTCTTTCCATAATTTGATAACATATAGTTTAGAATGTTATCTTTGAAAATCTTATAAAATCCTTGTTATTACTTCCGGTATATGAACGTATATGTACCTCCACGAAATTAAAGATTGATTTCAAAACAACGTTTTTTAAGTTCTAATTTTGTCAGTTTCTATGGGCTTCCCCTTCTTGAATTTGTCTGTATTTTTGTTATACTCTTTTTCTGAGAAATTCAGTAGTTAACGTAAACTGTTGATAACATACATATAACAAATTATTTTTGGATTACAACAGAAAACTTTAATTTCAGCAAAAAGCATTATGTGTGTGAACAAAATGTATGCCACACTGAACGGTATCAACAAAATATTGTCAATCGTTTAACTTAAATTTAATCAACAGCAATGCTTGCAGTACTTCTTGACATAAAGATTTATCTGTAATTAAAAGAGAAAAATAAATTTGATTTTCTTGCACGACTGTCTTTGGAATTCTAATCAATTGTTAAGATTTTCAAAGTGTTTAGATTATTTGAAATGCTAGTCTACAGTTTAATCATTCGCACTTCAGGAACGATTTCCTATTTCGTTCATTCTTAAAACGTTATTGTTTCGTAAAAATATCATGGTTGTTTTAATTTGCTGATCTTAAGCGTTTAACTAGAATTCAACAAAAACTATCATTTTGCCTGTTGAGACATCTTCTTGACGAAGAAATTATATACATTATCTTAAAAACTATGAAATAGAAATAAATGGCTTTAAAAGTTCTTTTATAAAATGCTTTAAAAGTTATTTCATAAAATGCTTTAAAGTTATTTTTTGTAATTAAAGCTACAATTACATTTTGATCTCTTAAAAAATACTAGAAAATCCCCCCCTCCCCCCCCCAAAAAAAAAATAAGCAATCAGTGTGACAAGTTTCAACACTACTTATGATGACCAAACATTTCAAGAAATTATTTTATTTTTAAAAAATTCAAAGGTAACAAATAATAACCACGAATGGCTACATGTATATTGTTATAATTATGTACGTATGATGACTATCTCAAAAAACGCAGAAAGCTTTTAACCGTTTTTGTATCAGAGGAGAAGAACTCGCCAGATGTCGATATATATCACAAGTAGCGAACAATGTTTAAGAGCTCACCCAAAAATTAACATATCTATATGGTAGCATAGTTTTGTTTACCACTAATTTTAGACAAGCGCATATTGTGCAAAAAAATAGTACCGTTAAATGACAAAGAACATTTTAAAAATATATAAACTATGAGGTGAGAAAACTTAGTTTTTCTTAATTTGTTCATTGACACAATTTTGGAGCAAAAAAAATGAACATAAAAAGGAAAAGTATATTACTAGCACACCTATAAAACGGTATAAAATCACATTAATTTTCTGCAGGAAGAAATAAAAAACAAAAACTGACTCTTTATGACATAATAAATAACTGATTGTTATAGTTCCAAATATAATCATTAAAGAGCGGAAGAAAAGCATTTAAATGATATGATCTGGAATGTATTGATTGTGGTGACATTTCACAAGGAAAGAAATAATATTTCTGCAAATGGATAACTTTGGTAACTTAACTGAATGCATTAGAACTTAATATTTCTCATTAGAGTCGCTACCAAACAACACTTAGTTTTGAACTTTACGCCAATTTACATAGACAAAAATATGAGGGTGTGGATAGGGGTTAAAAATAAAGAAAAGAGAATAATAAGGAACAAAAATATAAAGAATAATAGGCACAAAATATAAAGAATAATAGGCACAAAATATAAAGAATAGAGATATATGTCCTATAGATATGAAGCCCCCCTCTGGATCCTCTTATATACCCAGACAAAATAAGTCAATGACGTAGACTCAATATTTCATTTTATTTAAATTTCAATTGAACGACAAATGATATTTAAAAATAAACTCAGACAAATTCTATTTGTTTAGAGAGAAATATGTTAATTTAAAGTGAAAATTCACTTGTTTTCTCATCCTAATAAATTGCTAAATTGTAATGTTGATGCTATCATTCTCGCAATTTAATATTATTTATACTCATTTAAATTTAAAATCAACTCAGACTTAAAAAAACACATCAAAGACATTCGAACCTTTGTTACGCCATACACGTGTTTCGTCTACACAAAACTCATCAGTTGTTCTCGGTACAAATCAGTTATATATTTAAAACAAAGCTTGATAGCATACAATAACATATGGTGGTGTCATATACGCGAAAGGAGGACGGAAAAAGGCTGCAATAAATTACGAATATTCGTGGTAATCTCCATAACTGTCACCGAAATTATAATGGGAATATTAAGATGATCTCAATTGTCTGTTTTATGACAAAATTTAGTTTACTTTCAATTACTTAAAATAAAGTAAAAATTTGTAGGAAACATAACTGTTTCTGTTTCATTCCAATTTTGTTATAATTGGTAATGATATCGGAATTTGTTACATTTCCGGCAACCACAGTGCCATTACATGTTTGCCTTATACTAATTTAGATTTAACATGATTTTTGTTTTTTGTGATTTGTTGATATTGATAAATATTAGTTCAGTGTTACTATATATATAAATAAAAGTTATTGTGCATGTGTATCTATCTCAACGACACACAGTACATGCTTGGTTCACATAGTTGTGGAATATGTTATGGGACACACCAAAGATGCATAAAATATATAATTTAAAGATAAGCGACAAAACTATGAAAATAAAACAGAGCAACACGAACCCATTAAACAATCGAGGCGATCTCGTGTACTCAGAAAAATCCGACTCCAAATGTGGTACTCGTCGATTTGCACATAGTGAGTACAAAGTCGGTTATAAGTTTATTTAGATGAAGTTAGAGTCGGTGAAAGGAGAAAGGGACCTTGTGACTACGACAGTAGCAACATATTCGTGAGAATCAGTGACACAGATATTC
Organism: Mytilus edulis; assembly: GCA_019925275.1. Lineage (NCBI taxonomy): Eukaryota > Metazoa > Mollusca > Bivalvia > Mytilida > Mytilidae > Mytilus > Mytilus edulis. Next base: position 34,335,424 of record CM034355.1, on the reverse strand, counting down.
TACAACGGTCTATAAAATTATGATGATGTCCGTAAACATAGAAAGGGATACCATAACCGTTATAAACCTTTGGTTTTATAACTCTCATGGAACAATTTGTTACTATAATTCGGTGAAAAATTGTCCAATGTACATTGACAGTATTCGTATAGCATTTTAAGTAAAGCAATCAAATCATATGGTGTACAATTTGGATGTTTTTAATGTATGCGTACACGATGTTTTTGATTAGGAAGTTTCATCCTAAAATATGATGATATTAGATACTTGAAATTTGACAACAACAGCTTCAACCCGTCTAATATCAAAGAAATAGTTATAAAGAAAAGTCATAATTCATCTTTTACAAAGAAATAGACATAGATAAAATATAATACAAACTATTTTTGTTAAAACAAGGCAATAACATATCAAGCTTTTGATGTAAAACTCTTAAAAACTCAATAAAAAACGAATTAAATGACAATAGAAACAGACAACACCTTCTTCCATTAATTTCATTTTTTCATTCTGAAGTCATCTTGTTCTTGTTGTGAGATAATAAGTTCAATCTGTTATTTGTTTGAAGTATTGCTTTACAACAGATTTATATAGTATAATTCTTAAAACAATACACCTCAAGAAATTTTATTACAAGGGATGGATTTTGTAATCTACATTTTCTACAAGGGAATGATTTTGTAATCTACATTGTCTTAAAAAAAAACGTGACACAGGTATTCCATAACGGCGAATAAAATAATGATGAACATTCGAAGGGACAACTTCAACATAACCATTAGGAATCTACAACTTCCATGGAACGTTTAGTTTATTCTGAAATCGATGAAATTGTGTCTAATTCAATTAACTGTATTAGTAATGCATTTTTAAGTAAAGCAATCAAATCATGAGGAGAACATTTTTTTAATGTATGCTTACACGATGTTTTTCATTATGAAGTCTGATTCTTGAATATGATAATATTAGATACTTGAATTTTGACAATAGCAACTTAAACCCGTCTAATATCAAACTCTCTGTTATAAAGTAAAGTCATAACTTATTAACTACAAACAAATAAAAATAGATAAAAATATGAAACACAATATTTAAAAAAAAAATAAGGCAATAAAACATCATAAACTTTTGATGTAAAACTCTTAAAAACTAAATAAAAAACTAATGAAATGACAATAGAAACAGACAACATCTTCTTTCACTGGTTAAATTTTTTCTCTGAAGTCATCTTGATCTTCCCTGTGAGATAATAGGTTCAGTCTGTTATTTGTTTGAAGTATTATTTTACAACCGATTTAAACATTCAAATTCTAAAAACAATTTACCTCAAGAAACGTTATTACAAGGGATGAATTTAATAATGTTTTTGTACTTTGATTTGTAAAGAAAAGTTCTATCAAACTTGTCAATAGTTTACTTTCCCCACAACCTTTTGTATAAAATAGAATGACCAGACTGAAAGCAAATTCTGAAACTGAAATAGACATGCACCGAAATAACTGCATCGGCGAAGCCCAACTTTTTTGCTATGTTTCTAGAACAAATACAAAATCCAGAAGGCACGCCATGAGTCATAGACAATATAAGATAGAAAATCAAAATCAAAATGTTTGATATAACTGATTTGAGAAAAAGTGATGTGTTTTAAAACTATTATGGTCTGATGTCGTAATATAAAGTACATATTGTAGTTTATAAAAATTGGAAAAAAAGAAATGATACTGCTGTAAGCAAGTTATCAAATGGTGACCGACTAAATGCTATTTACGACTTGAGATCTTGAAGATTGAGGTTTTCATTTAGATTTTGCTCGTCATTCAATAGTATATATGTAACAACCCATTGGATAGTTATAGGATTTGTTCTAAATGTAAATGTAAGCATGCATGGTAATTTCCTATCAAACGGGTTAATGTTCTGTTTTGGTTCCTACATTTATGCAATAATTAGTTTTTGGCGTTCTGTCTTACCCGGAATAAATCATAAGAACCAAGTTTATTTAAAAATAAGTAAGCAAGAACTCTCAAAAAGGTTATCGCTGATGACACACTGTACCGTATAGGTCGTCTTGACAACCTGTATGATGTGTGCAAAAGAGATGCGAAATAATTTTCAAAGTCATAAGTCGAAAATAAACAATAATGCCATTGCAAAAACAAACAACAATAAAAAAAAAAAAAACACAACAATATAGAAAAATATAAAAAACTAAAGACTGTGCAACACAAACACCAACACAAAAGGAGATAATCACAGGTGCTCCGGGAGGGTAATTAAATACTTGTCAACATATGGCACCCTTAATCTATGATTTATTAAGTTCATGCAACATATGTAGTTTTTAATATATACATAATATGGTATAATTGTTCCAAGTCAGAGTTAATGTTTAACTTGTGATTAAAAATTATTGTATACAAAATTTTGACAAATCCCTAAAGAGAGATTTCGAAAGTCGTACAAAGTTGTTACGTACTTAATATAAGATTTCATACAACAACTTCGTAACCAGTAAAGGAAAACATGATGTAATGCAATATCAAACACTGTTTATACAAAAAAAACAATTAAATACATTCGTTTTCCCTCTGTATGGAGTAAGTCGGATATAATGTCTTAGACATCTCCACATTATTAAACTTCTCGAAATCGTGGTTTTGCTGAAGTATTTTTTCTTTGGTTCAATAGAAAACAAATCTTTTTTTGTAATATCTAAAATATTTTTTTTCTTTTTGTTGAGACAATAGTACTTGGTGGATATAATTCCTTTACAATTACGATTTTTCTAGATTAAATGAATGCTTAGTAAAGTGTTAAAAAGTTATGTTTCGTTATCTATGTTGACGTCATTGATTTTGTTTTTCAAAGTCATTCTTTTTCATCAACAAATCGAAAATTCGATTATATTCTTCAGAGATCACCTCAAGATCAATTTTTATTTTATAAAGATAAAGGTGATTTTTTATTCGTTTTTTTAATACCGTAAAACAAAATTGATTTAGAAAGGTGAATGGTTTCTAAAATTTGAAACTGATGATTTAGTGCTTTTCCATAGTTTTGACGTTTTCGTGGAAAAGTCTTTTGATAATTAATTTATCTAACGTTTTCCTAATTCTATCAAATGTTTACACGTTTGTCAATACAATAGAATTTTATGCGACTGTCATACAAGTTAGAAGGATAGCTAGCTAGCTATAAAACCATTTTCTACATAAGAAAATGCATGTACCAAGTCAGAAATGTGACAGTTGCTATCCATTCGTTTCATGTGTTTGAGTTTTTGATTTTGCCTTTTGCGTTGGGACTTTCCGTTTAGAATTTTCATCGGAGTTCTGTAGTTTTGTTATTTTACTATGCGTTCAAAAATGATAAGCATTTTTTTTTTTTATAAACAGTGCCCTGTTTTCCTTTGTTATACTTCATTTTGTATGATAGACGCGCGTTCAACACTTTATCTACAAAATACTCACCAGTGAAGCTCTATCAACCCATCCGAACTTTAGTACGACAAAAAGTATCGGAATAAAAACAACACACCATTGATCAGATAGTACTTTTTATTCTCTAAAGAGAGTAATCGAGACCATCGTTACCAATGTTCGTCAAATTGATGTTGCAATTAGGTTATTAAAAGGAAATCTGATATCAAAAAATATAGAACATCACGACACCAAATTGGTTTAATACCTATAGCAGACATAACAAACATATCACTCTATATCACGATACCCATAACAGACATAACAAACATATCACTCTATATCACGAACGAAGCATAATTACTGCATTATTCTGGTACTATTTTGTAGTTTAATAAAAGTTCACATACCTAAAAAGTATTAATATTTATTTGAAAAAGCAACTTGTTAAAAGAGGGGCTGATTCCCTAGAGCATATTTCCATTAGACTTTCTTTAAAATTTTGATGTTAATTGAGAAACCAAACGCTAAATAATTTCAGTTTTGATAAAGTAATATTGCTAATGAAAAGGAGAAAGTTTTATCATTTCTTTTCATTTTATTCCAATTTTATAAAGTTTACGAAAGTTCTATAATTGTACTATTTTGCTTTCGTTCAGTATTTTTACAAGTTACAATGATTTGTCTATTCGATTAAAAATTTTTGATCCCCTTCTCCGCTTTTTGAAGTTATTTTTCACATTAAATTTTACTATAGGTACGGTATAGCTGTGGTTAGGAATATGTATTTACAGAGAAACCTTCGCTATTCAACACCTCCTACGTATACCTCCGATTGTCTTTGGTATGATTTGTGTTATAAGGAGTGCGCCATTGATGCCATAATTTAGATTAGGGCACAGTCGCGAGTTGTATGCGTAATTATCTTTTACTCTCGTGTATTTGCTTAAAAAGTGTCAGCTGTGTTTTAGTTTTATAACACCATATCCGTTTTTCTAATCACAATGTACCTCAGTGCGGTAGTCAAAATCACCTTGTTAGTTGAAATTGTTATGGAAAAACTTCAAACCCTCATTGATACAAATATTTGAACGCTTTGCATTTAGGAAGGACTCGTGTATGTTTTCAAGACTTGTTTTAAAGACTAATAAGAAAAACAAGAAAAACAAGCATTAAACTGACACGACTGTTATGATGTAGAAGAAACCCATTCATCATGCGTCAATGACATTGACAACTGTAACATCAATAATAGAAATGGACCGTTGTGAGTACAACAATCATGCACGTGCTCCAGGACAATTTAATGTTTCGTCCATGTGATGGCTGCATTCAAATAAACTAACAGTACAATGGTTTATTATCTAATTAAAAAGTCTAAATGATTGCTTAACCCAAAGCAGAAAAAAAGATATATTGCTATAATTGTGACCAATTAATACGGTACCACAACTTCGTATACCTTGACACAGTAAAAGCAATATAAATATTTTTATGAATCCATACCATCAAAACAAATTTGAAACAACGCAATCATAATTATTAAAAGTTGACCATTCGTTATTATAACGAGGAAAATGTTTTCTAGTGTTTATAGTATAGGTTCTTTTTATTGTATGTGTAAAATTGTAACACTACAAAAAAGAAGATGTGGTATGATTGGCAATGAGACACCTGTCAACAAGAGACCAAAACAACACAGAAATTAACAACTATATCTCACCGTACTGCCTTCAACAATGAACAAAGCCCATACCGCATAGTCAGCTATAAAGGGCCCCGAAATGACAATGTTAAACAATTCAAACGAGAAAATCTCTTGACGATTTATATAGCGTGATATATTGCATCGACACCTGTCCATTATTGTCTTTCTACATAAAGATTGTATGTTGGTACTTCAAATGGTTTCTGCTTTTAGGTCGGGTTGTTGTCTCTTAGACATATTCTTTATTTCCATTCTCCTTTTTTTATTCTCTTGACGCCTTTTGGTAAATTTTGTCGCTGGATTACTATCTGACAGACGTGTAAACGTGTGCATACTAGTAATCCAATCGTTCATCATGGTTTGAATGATCACCGACATAATGTGCACACTAGTATATTGTACATTGCAATGTTAATACAGATGTTTTTGACGTGAACGTCTCCCTTTGGTATGTGTCAAGAATTGAATGCTTCTTCTGTAACTTTATTCGGGTGTAAAAGAGTTGACCGAAGTACATTTTGTATGAATCGCGGAAGCGCTTCGTTCTAAAAATGTGCGCACGGTCAACGCTTTTACAACCCTATGAAGTTACAAAAAGAAGCATTCAATACTTATAATTACATTTTTTTAGCTAGGATCATGAAAACACGAATTTTATCATTTTTCTTATTTAATTCACCTGTGCACTTTATTGTGGGACCTCGTGTTATCATGAATGATAAGTTTTATTGTGTAATGCAATTGCTTAAGGAATAACACGTGATGTGCATTTAGCTTATCAGAATAACGTATTATAATGAAACATACATCTAATGTAATTATATCAAAATGGCACGTCGATTTTAATCAACAACATAGGTTTTCGATGAGAGAACATGAATTTTAAAAATGGTTTACACCCGGCCTTCAAAAAGGGAAATAATTATAAACAGTATTGATGGCAAAGAGGTTGTTTAAAAGTTAATGTTTATTTATCACATGACTTTTTTTGTATATGATAGTTGGAGAAAACTGAATAAAATACAACAACAAAATATCAAAATCGTAATAAAATGTAATAATTATTTTCGTATGATTGTGTGTTACAGAATTTGACATGAGACTAATATATATATATACATATAAATAATAACAGTTTACGGGACAGCTAGCCCGAAAGCACTGAAGTCAATTGAATTACTCTCATAGACGCCAGTACAAATCTACTGCATTAAACTAGCTTAACTAAGTTTTCTTTCCATCTAATATAAACAAATTACTTTGAAGTGACTATAGCTATATGTTTGGTAATACTAGACAACCATAACGTTAGTGCTTCTCGATTGCTGTCAAAACGAATTGGAATGAACAGAACTTATTTTACTGATAAAGAGCATAATGTTTTCATTTGTAAACATGGCAGATGTAACAACAAGCATTTGTTTTCCGTGATATAAAAGTATAAATATCTTCAAAAGATAGTTTGTTATTTTTTCTTGAATGAAGTTGACTTTGATAATCTTCAAAGCTTTATTGCTGGTTATGACACAAATAAAAAGTAAAGCCCTGCTATTATATTGAATTTTTTTTCAAACTTTCGTTTTTTTAAGTCATACTTAATAAAAATAAAATGTTATGCCTACTGTAATTGGGATATGAAAGCTCTTGCAATTGCTTTTAGTCAAAATTGAATAAATGCTTTAAATGTAAAAAAAAAACAAAAAAACAAATGCATACTAGAGACATATCACAAATGTTTTGAAAGAGCAATGCACTTTTCAGCTTTCCACAGATACAGCATCTCAATGAATGTTTCTTGCATAGAATTAGTATCAGTATTTTGAAGGTACATAATACATTTGACTTGATTTTGTACTTCGATAATTCAAAGCCCAGTGACCAACTTTACAGGCTGCCTTTACTTTATTTGTACTAAAATAAAAGTACAGCATTCAATTTTCAGTTTTTGATTTATCATTTTTCAGAAGACATGACAAAATAAATGTTAAAACATGAAAAACTAAACATTGTAAGCAAGTGATGGTCCGTTGAAACAAGTGATAAGAGGAAACTTCGACCATTTTTCTCCGGCTATAATAATTCGGTCGGACATTGAAGATGATTATATGTCCAATGGCAGTTTAGTTACGAATATAAATATGAGTATAAATCATTTCATTACAATCATGTAATGATTATTGATAGCTATTACTACATGAAATTGGGAAATATGGGGGAAATAGATATTTTAACACATATTCATTTACCCAACAGAAATGTTTTAATTTTTCATAAATAGCTAGCGCAAGAGTCAATATCAAATTAAGAAGACTTACACGGTACATAAATTGCGATATGTTTTAACTCAACTGATGTATATTTCCTTCAAGTAATGGGGTTACTAAAAGATTATTTTATTTCTAGTTTTATCTCACAGTTTTCGTCTTAAGAGTTAATTATAGAACTTTGGTTTTCGAACTAAATGTATGCGTGTACTCTTGATTTGATAAATATTCATACATGATAGACATGTGGTATGAGCGCCAATGACACAGCTCTTCATTCAAGTCACGTTGGCTCACAACGAACATCAAGCTATAAAGAGCCCCATGAACTTATTTTTAATATCAAACTGTTCTTTTCCCTTCGCAATGTATTGTTTTGTGTGGTCGCTTTTCAACAGATTGTATTATTTACTAGTATACGATAATTTGAACTGGGCCTGGGTTTATTGAACCTATAAAGCAACATTTTAAAACCGTTTATTAAAAAAAAGTATTTGAATGTTTAAGTTGAATACCATACAAAGATCCTGTTAAATGAATAAATATGATATACTTAAATGTACCTCATATTTTGAATAACATCTAGAATTTTACAATGAAGATCTGTTGAGATCCAAACTTAACGAATTCAAATGATTTCAGCTTCCCAATTGTAAACTTTCAATTTCTAAGAAGCATCATTTCAACAGCGTCTGCGTTTAAAGTTTAAATCATCCAGTTAGTACGTTGTTCTAAAGTTTGCATTGTCATTCATGATTCCTTTGATATATGGTTACAGCTTTAAACCAATTAGCGAAGTTAAAGTCGTACCTCCGAAAATCTTAAAGACGACATCAAGAGGTTCCAGAACTTAGTTGACCGTTATGGAATATCTGTTAAAAAATGACGATGCATAGATATTTTCCAGTTGTCGTAACCAAAATCTCGTCTCCTTTTCCTCGTATGCGACATTACCGAATAAGACTCATCACCGAGTTTGTACTTACACAAGCAACACGGCTGTTTTTGGTGATGGCCTGTTTACATTTTCTGGAACATTTTTTGTGCGCACGTGTTAAAAAAAAGAACATAAACCTATTTCTATAAGTGCTTCACGTATAGTTTTAAAAATGGTTAGAATTCTTATCAAATTTGAATCAGTATCTGCAATTACCAACTTATAGTTCGACAGTTGCTATGCGTATACCCTTCCGAAGCATTTGTATTACTCCAAATCATGCTCCAAATCATGGTAACGTTTGTATTGGTCAAAACAGAAGTTTTTATGAATATGTTTTGTTATTTAGGTCTATTGTTTTTTGTTGTGTTTTTGCTCCCATTTTTTGTTTTGTTTTAAAGTTTGTACAATTATTTAATTTCTAGTCCATACCTTTTTCAAATTTAAATCTGAGCAATTACTTTGTTGCTAGGTTATACATTTTTTTATTATTAAGTCTAAACGACTACATTTTAAATGACTACCAGCTCGTGTTAAGTTTTATTTGATTGATACAATAAGATGAACTCTATGACCTCAACTTTAATTTGGAAATAAATCATGCTTTAGTTAAATGAAAGATTACGTAACTTGGTTCGATTGAAAACAAATTACTGCACTTTTTCGTCGTTAATCAACAGATGAAATGATCCCACAAGGCCAGAAAACTGTTATTTCGTCCGGCATTTCCTTAGACTATAAATTCAAATTAGACGAATCGCACCTGATCTATCTATTACAAGATATTACAGTGCAGTGTACTACTTTTGGGATAAACTATATCAGAATCTAAGGAAACATTTCCAGTTCTAATTAAAAATATGGACAATTATACAGTGAGGGATTCTATAATGCAATTTCACAGCTTCTGATTATACTTATTTTTGACAATTTTTTAATGGACCAAATCACTACTTAAAATAACAAATTCATCACCCAAATTATTGCATACCCTTACTTGATGTTAAAGCGTTTTGTAAAATTGGGAATATAATAGTAACATTAGGCCTTCCAAACATTTAAGTTTTAAGATTATTAAAGCGTTTTAGTAATAAAAAAAAATAACGTAACAAATGCCAGTAAAAGAGCGAATATAAAAAGTAGAGGAGAATAATCCTCAGTACAATTCCGGAACTGGCATATAAGTCAATAATCCTAGTCAAATAACTGACATATGTATTGAAGTTGTCACTACTTCGATTTTACTTTCTTAATTGGTCCTAATTTGGGATTAATTTAGCCAAGATTTGAAGGACCAACTTTGAAAGATGAATAATAATTTGGGTGTTGTTACCCAATTTGGTTTAAAGAATTTTTCAAATGTCTCAATGCTTATTAAGATATCATATAATTGCTAATGAGGCAACTCTACAGTCATGTCACAATTAGTAAAAAGTAAATCATTATAGGTCAAAACAGCAAGTTATAAAGAGCTGTACACATATAATTTTAATATCTTTTTTAAAGTTATGCAAATCGGTAGTAAACATTACCACGAGTATTTGCTCATGTTCCAGGCCATATTTGTTTGAATATTCTGCAAGACAGAGTCCCGGACTCGTGTAAAAAGTGCAAATGCAAATACGAACAAAATAACAATGTAACACATGAAAATGAAAAGTCAATACGGAGGACAAAAATAATGGCTTCTTATCTGCCAACCCCCCCCCCCTGTTTTCCACGAGTATCAAGTTGTCTTGAAACATTATCCAGGTGGTGAGTTTATTTTGTAAATTGTTGATGTTCGTTTGAATTAATCAAAAAATACATATCTATGGGGCCTCAATCTTACTGCTAGAAACTCTTAGTGTCTAGAACTACGTATTCATCGGCAACGCTGCATGCAATACAACATGGCAATGAATAATGTTGATTTTAATTTGTTATTGATACTGATGATGATACACTTACTTAATAACGATGACCTATAGAAACTATAAGTTTAAAGATGTGCTGCAGGAATATTTTTTCACAGAGATGAACATTTCTAAATGTAAAATGGATAAATTCTTTGTCGTAATATAAATTGAAAGCAACAGCCAATTTGATTTAATGATAGTGCTTAAAGCAGACTATCATTTATCTTTTAGATTAGTCTAGTTCATAGAAAGTTGAATAAACAATGAGAGAATTTCCCCTAATATTGTAAAGTCACTAAACTTAAACGTAATGAGCGTTTCTTTTTGTTTTGCCTTAATGTACTTAAGGTGGGGTAAAGGATTTTTTTCAATTGTTTTGACTTTTTTCTCTTTTGATTTGTGACACAAATATTACCCTTATATTACCAATGCAAATTTAAGGTAAATGTTTCGAGTCAGACTTTTTTTCGGCCATTAAAAATATTAAATAACTCGAAAAGGAACTCCATATTTTAAACTTATTTTGTTCGTTGACTAAAGCTCTTTTGACTTTTAGTATCAATTTTATATTCGAAAATTGTAAAATTTCCCCGTAGTACATCCTTTAAGAATATCGTGTAAACATGGTAGAGTCGAACAGGTACCTTTATGAATATGTTGGAGAAGAAGAGAACAGAGAATGAATCAACATACAAAAACGTCTAAGATCGATTGAGGTTTGTTAAGATATATTAGTTGACGATGCTGAATGTCTGTTAAACATCTAGTGGTTGATTAAAAACATATTAAGGACGACCTTATTTTATGTGATATGAACAGATTGAGCCGGATTTATAACATTTCACCCTCCAAGGGCACTTGTACATTCCGACTCAGCATACGTCTTTGCTGTTATTCATAAATGCTACGTGCAAACATAAAATACTTTTCAAAATGTATGGAAATTGACCCGGCTAGAGTTTGAACCCCCTACCTACCACACTTGAAGCGAACAGTCGACAGCAACATGGTTTTGCTACTTATTCAACGCTATTTTTATCTTACTCTTTATAACAAACTGTGTAAGTCGTCTTATATCTTAAACCATACTTTAAATGGTGTTAAAATATAAAAATGTCATCGAACTTTGAGACAGACATTGTTTAAATGTAGCTAAATTAACTAACAAACAAGAATTAAATATCCAACTTTTCCCATCATATTAGACATTTCAGCAATTTTTTTAATCTTAATATAAATAAGTAAATGGCGTCAAACCTAACTTTATAATGAATTGTATCGTACAAAAAAAGGCATGATAGAAAACCTTAAAATTGTTGATATTTAAAATGATTAAAAATAAACCAGAATCATACTTGGGGACCTTCTACAAGGCCCGAGGTTAAGGCAGGACAATATAATATAAAATATTCAGAAATTATAAGGAATGAAAGTAAACTAGATACAGAAAATCTAATTTAATTTGTTCCATTAATAAAGAAACACGTTTTGATTAATATGTAACAGCTTGATGCATTGCTATTAACCACAGAATCTAATTGTTCTCTGTCAGGATAAAATTGACGCCAGCGAAAAATTAATTAGACGTAAATTCTCTCCATGCCATCTCCATTGTCTTTAATAATAGTTTCGATAAACAGAGAATTTATTTTGGAACATAACATTGTATGAGAGAAGCCAAAAGGTTCTTTGTCGTGGTTACATTCACGATAGAAAGGTTATCTAGACATTGCAATTAAGAATTAAATTACTTATATTCCAACAATGTTATTTAGTGTAATTATTGTTCCTCAGAGTCATTGATCAGTTATGTCGGTGGAATGCATTATTTTGTATATTTGACTGTGACACAGCATTGAAATTGTGACCGACATTGTTTGTGGTAGGTATAAAAATCTTTTTAAACTCCCACTTCAAATTAATGTTTGAATATATGGCCTTCTTTTCCATTTCACAATACAACCTGCTCCTGAAAGGTAGGGGAATTGATTTGTTTTGGAATAGTTTGAATAGTTGGATGAATAGATATACATAGCAACGTCCTCTTGGAACTTTCCAAATAAACATTTTTGATATGTTTTCAAATATGAAAGGGTTCTTAATACTTAAAATATGGTCAAATTCTTAACTTTAGGTCAGGGATAATTTACAAAACGGAATCACATTGAACTGTTTTCTCGAACTATTTTAGTATTAATTTGGAGAGCAATGATTCGATGAGTGTTTCTGCAATGTAATGTAGCACTTGTTTAGTCGATATCGTTAGTGTCAGTTATATCATTATTTCTGGAAAAATCATTGATTCTTTTAGAACTTTTAAACTATTTCATAAACATTGATCTGGCATATATAACAAGTAACAACTAGGTTAATTATTTTATACTCTAGTTTGACTTATTGTATCTCCGTCCAAGTTATAACCCAAGCTGGTGTCTAACTCAATTGATACTGTGCCTCTATCAGTCAATGTCCTCTCGAGAGTACTTGGTAATGAAGTTTGTACTGTAGTTTTTTCTAATGTATGTCTGAGGTATTACTAAAGCTCAAATGATTATGTGCCGTCTACCAGTCAATGTCCTCTCAAGAGTACTTGGTCATTAAGTTTGTACTGTAGTTTTGCTAAATGTATGTCAGAAGTATTATTCAATCTGGTGTTTAACTCAAATGATTCTGAGCCCTTGATCTATCAATTGGCGTCCTCTCGAGGTTGTTCGGTCATTGAGTAGGAAAATATCATTCAACAAATAGTAGTCTATTTTATCGACTAAATTAAAAGGATGAAAGCCTAATATGTAAGTTATAAATGTTGAATGAAATCAAGTAAGCTTAGTATGTTTACAATCAACCGCATTAGTTTTAATTTTCTGTTTGATTTTGTGAAGAAAAAAAAATTGTAAATCAACTGTAAAAGCTTTTTCAAATTAAAATTCAATGGGAAAGTTATAAAATAATCAAATAGACATAACGCAGGAAGTTATTAAAGAAATGTACTGCTGCATTTAAAGTTTAACGCGGTCATTTTCTTTCAAAGGATTTATTCAGCTAAGAAAAATGTCTCGCAAAGGATATATTGAAAGCATAGTTCAAACAGTTAAAAATGCCAATTTGCTGTCTAAGATTTTTTTTTACAATTTTACAATTTAAACAAACATCATAAATAGTCATTACTAAAAATTAATCTATACGAATGTACCTCATACCAAGCATGAATAGTCTTCAGTAAAATTCATGTCATTACGTTTCATATTAAACGTAATACGAATATCTTTTATTAATATTATCAAAATAGTTTACAAGTACTCTGAGCTTCTGGTGGGAAACTATTCTGATGACATTTCAAATATCTAAAATTAAATGCATTTTTTCTTCTCTTACTCTTTTAAATGGCTGATTGCTATTAAGACAACAAAGGATTGAAATTGTTATAGTTGAACTAAAAAACTAGTTTAGAACCCACCACATTTTCAAGTCAGGAAGTTGTTGTGTTTTTCATTATTTGGAAAATGGAGTCCAACTGGCAGAGCTTTGATCCTAAAACTTTCTGTAAGCATCACAACATTTATAGATTGGTTTCCTGTCGATATCAGTTTGACAACAAGAAGTACTCAGATATCCGTATGTCTATTGTCTGTATATTGAATTTCTACACTCTATATATAATTATATTTAGCATTAAAAGCTATATAAGACTGGACAGAATGCATCGAACATATGTTGTGCTATTCACAGAGGGTATATGTAGAAAGGCAGTATATATGCTATGTCGAATACCCACAATCTGAATTTCATACCCGTTATCCCGTTTTTAAAACTTTACAGGTATTTATGCATTTGAGTTTTCAATGTTTAGGGACGTCAGTATTATAAACATACATAATTCTCCAAAATGTGTATTGCGAAGTCTACGATCTTCTGAATAATACTGAAGCATCTCGACATACGTTTATCATTATCATTCGTACACATAGCTTTAGAAAGGAAAAGTTAAATTTAATCCAGAAATGCTTGTCACTAATTAGGAACAGTTATTATCTTCATATTAAGAAAAGAAAGACGATTTAATTGGGAAAGGGGATATGCCTGAATATAAAGTGAATGGAAAAAAAGCAGTCAATTTATTGCACACTTCTAATTTTAAAAATGACAAACGAGACAAACAATGTCTTTAAGTTGACTCAAATAGAAGATTACAGACAACGAATGACGTCTGTATCAGAAACATTTATAATTCTGCATAGTATGTGCTGTTAAGCCTACGATCTTCTGAGTAATACTGAAAATGAAACATATTGACTTTAAATTTATCATTATCATTTTTTACACAGTGCTTTAGAAAGAAAAATTAACAAGTATGTGAATCAATCTGTCTATCTCATCGTATAAACATGTTTTTACTTCTTTTTTTTTAAATTGTTATATTATTTTATTTGAATTGTACATTTATTAGAGGTACATAAAGTTCCGGTACCTTATTGTGTAAATGACTCCTTTAACTGATGTTTTGACATCTATGATTCTATCTCAGAGGTAGACTTGTCTTCATAAAGATGAACCGGAAATGGTTAAACACCTTCTTCTAGTCGATACACCATCCTTGCAACAGTTCTTTATTGTTACATTTACACAAATCAAAAACAATTTGATGTTCCATGCGTAAGCATAATGATTTAGACTTATCTTAATACAACTAGAATCATATTTACAAAAACATAAACAAATCAAGATGTAATGTGAGCACATGATTCATACATCATAAAACAGATCTTTATAAAAAATGAATCTATATATCTGTCTTTGCTTTAAAATGTTATGTTCTCGAAAAAACAATTCTATGAGAAGATATTGTGAATAGAATATTCCGATTTTTTGACAGTTTAGTTTTCAATCCGCAAATAGCAGGAATTCTCAAATTTTGTTTGAAATCTTAGCTATCTTTATGATTGAACACTGAATATAGTTAAACATATTTGATGTACAGACGCAACTAAATTTTGTTAGTGTGTGCTCTATATCTATTTCTCTTAATAATGTTGTTTGGTTAATTCGGACATACCAATTTGATTTCTAAGAATTACCTGATCCTGTTTTGGAAAAAAATGTTTTATTTATTTTATAAAAACGAATTTGCAGTAGTTGTTATGCTTGACACTGCCATTAAAGTAGGAGGTTTGGCATGCCACAAAACCAGGTTCAACCCACCATTTTTTAATAAAATGCCCTGTACCAAGTCAGGAAAATGGCCATTGTTAAATTGTAGTTCGTTTCTGTGTGTGTTACATTTCGTTGTTGTGTCGTAGTTCTCTTATATTTGATACGTTTCCCTCAGTTTTACTTGTTTTTTCTCTATCGATTTATGAATTTTGAACAGCGGTATACTAGTGTTGCCTTTATTTATGTTACTAAACCATGTTATGGATTTCAAGGAATAGAAATTCAAACAAGATCAGGTTCGAAAAAGAAGAAAAAAATGTAAACTTAACCACAATGCACCATAATGAGACAAGAAAGCCTACGTTAAAGACCAATTAGTGGCCGCTGTCTGCTCATTGGTCGGGTTTTGGTCGACACATTCCCAAAAAAATGTATCGCCTGCTTCTCTAGAAGTGGAGAAAACAAACTTTACAAGAAAAATGCATATAAAAATATTTCCCCTTCTCAGATGTCCGAATGATAAGAAATTTTAAAATTAATATGGCCTCATAAACAGGGGACAACAAACGCCTTTTAATGGCCAATAATAGCAAAGCTGACTTCCTCCTAAGTTAGTCTAACAATACCACACGTATCCTTTAAATCAAACATAACTGTTTTTGAAGTAGACATGTCCATCCATATATATCAATTAAAAGTTTATAATTTCCTGTCGGGTTTCCAATATAAAGCTACGTTGAAAGGATGAACTCGCAAATCAAGAAGTCATACATGGTATGCATTTCACATGAAAAAGAATGAGTAAGCATCATATGTAAATTTACATGGTATGTCATCATAAATATATTGATGAAAATAAGCCTTAATTTTTAAACACAGCGATATGTTTAAATTGGCTATTTAGTTAGATATTTAAAATTATTTTCGTTTCTTTACTTATCACCATTACTATAATCTATTATTGCTATTTTTGAAACAGTTTATTTTCTAACATTTATCTGTCAAATCCCATTAAAAAAATTGATTGATTGGGGGTTTAAAGCCACTGTCAGTACTGTTAGATATTCGTGGCCGCCATTTTATATTGGTGGAGGAAGCCAAAGAGAACCACTGTACATTGGTTGGGAAACTGTCAATCCTAGTCAGTTAAGGTTGGTTTCGAACGCACTCACGTGACTCCAAATGACAACGTGAGTGGTGACAGGATAGTGATACAGTACTTGAGTACTTAGACCAGTCGGCTTCCGAATCACCTCGGTTGCAACAAAGTTTTGATTTTTTTAACTGTTGCATAATTGTGTTTAAGAATACATTTTTTTAAACACAAAAAAAAATAACATTCTGCAGTTTAAATATATATGTATCTTTTTTTCGTTATTTTTTTTTTTTTGGGGGGGGGGGGGAGGGGTTAAAACCTAAAATGACAAGATATGTTCACAGTCGGTATTTAACGTACATTTAAATAGCATGATGGAATAGAATTGCTGTAACTATTTACAATGGAAGTAGTGTAAAACTAAACTGAATGTCCAAATTTTACCAATTTCAAATGAAAAATTAAAATTTCATTTTGATAAATTTAATTAAAAAGTGCATAAAAACTTTCCCACTTTAATTATAAATATCGGAATAAATACTGATAAAATATGCAAAATCAGCTAGGAAAGCGCCGCGATCTGCTTGATCATACCAATAATCAAAACGCTAATAAAATTTAAAAATATATCAAAATGATCATGAAAACCCACACGAAGGATTACAGAGGAAAACTATGTTGATGGTTTTTTTTTCTGAAATGCAGGTCATAATTGAACAAATTATCAAAATTTTGGATCAAAACCATCACCCATTACATTATTCTTTTTGTAATTTTTACTACTTAATGGTGTATTTTATGTAGATAATTCATGATTATAAGCGATTTTAGACATGTGATAGTATTTGATAACCATAATGTACATAATACTTCTATTTCATATTCAAATTGCTTATTCAGATTCTATTAACAGGTAATTTTAGTCAAATAAATATTATCGCTTAACATTTGTTTTAACACAGCGATCAGCGAGTTTTCAAAAAATTAAGACAAATATTTAGGGACGAACGATTTAACAAAGAAATTTCTGGCAGTATTTCTTTGAAAAGTAGTGGGAATGACAGCGTAAATCATATTTATTCGATCTACAAAGAAATTTGCTTTTTCGTTCGTAATTTCGAAAATGTCAAACTTATTTATATAGAAGTTCCGGTTTATTCTATTTATTGGTGGAACGTTTTCCATAATCATTCAAATCCAGAACAATTTCGTGAAGATGATTTTTGTCTACATACTCAAATAGAGCAGTTAAATATTTATATTCGTGACATCAACCGTATTTTACATGTACATTCCCCAAGTTTGTCGAATGATTTAGTGCAAACACGGAAACAAGGCTTCAAATTGATCTGTGATTGACATGAGTAGTCCATAAACTAATCATAGATACCAGGACTAAATTTGTATATTCGCCAGACGCGCGTTTCGTCTACAAAAGACTCATCAGTGACGCTCGAATCCAAAAAAGTTAAAAAGGCCAAATAAAGTACGAAGTTGAAGAGTATTGAGGACCAAAATTTCTAAACGTTTTGCCAAAGCCAGCTTAGGTAATCTATGCCTGATTATTTGCGTATGTACAAAATTTAGTCCTGGTATCTATGATGAGTTTATATACAACATTTCACCTTAACATGACAATGACTATTAAATATCTATACAAACTGTTAGACCCAATTTTCAAAATACCATTAAAGTGGAGTTAAAGTCTTCCAGGATTGTAAGTGAATTTAGTATGTTTTATTTTATCACCTTGCACTTTCACAACTACACTGTGGTTTTTCTAGAGCAGTTTGTTGAAATTTCTGACTAGTTTCACAGTTTGGTTTTATAAAACAGATTGCAATTTGTCCAGAATATTGAATAAGTTGCAACAGGTGGACGGCAACACTAACAGTCAAGTCACAATAATAGTCTTGACCTAGTGCAAATATATCCTTCAAAATCTGTTTACTTAATAATGACAACTCTACAGTCTAATGTTTTTACGTATTTTCAACTGTTACTGTACTCGTAAAAAAAGATACCACACTTATTTAACCAGAACGAATACTAGTAGAACATCATTCGACCCTTTACGGTTTGAAAAATTTCTATAAGTATATTGTAAACACAAAACGACACTCAGTCACTTTTTTTCTTATCCTGAAAGGTAAAATAACAAAAATACCGGAGTCCAAGAACAATTTAAATCGGAGTCCCTTATCAAATGACAAAATCAAAAGCTCAAATACATCAAAAGAATGGAAAACAACTGACAAATTACTAACTTGGTACAGGCCTTTACTTATGGAGAAAATTGGGGATTAAAGCCAGCTATAAAACCTCTCATTTGTATTACAGTTGCATACAATTCCATTATATTGACAATAATGTGTGAACAAAACTAACAGACATAATAGGTAAAAATGTCAAAAATAGGAATACAGAAGTCAACATTATGTTTAATCATAATCACTATAAAAACCAGCAAATACGGTAACAAAAAAGCAATGGCATATAGACAAAGCACATAAGCAAAATGAAAAACAGAACACTATGACACAAAAAACCTAATAAAGATGATAAGTATCGTCATTCCAAAGACGGATACTATTAATGTCAGCTTAAATTTCAACAAGGCAGCTACTGGTTATTGAATGATAGTTCTTATTTATAATTCTATTTACATTCCTGTATTCATTTCAGACTATAAATAAAAGGAGCCGTAGATTTGTATCTATACGATAGAATATAATATGACAAGTTGTAGGGCAAATAATGATATCTACCACAAAATCTGTTAAAAGGGCAATAACTAATGGTTGTTTATTCAGAATAGTGTTACTGTATATTGATATCATTGTTAAGACATTATAAATTTCTATTATTCAACACAAATATACACAAATTATTTTTTTTTTTTTTTAGAAAATTCATCAAATCCGGTGAAAGTATGTAACTATGCATTGATTTATAAAAAGAGATTATTGCTCATGAGTAACAAATGTTTGTCAACATAGTTTAGAACAGAAAAATAGGTAACATTCTTAAGCTTAAATGTCTATTGTTGGGTGTGTTCGTGAAGACTGCTTTTTGTCAAAATTGATGATATTATATTTTAGTTACCATACATTGACAATGACAATATGTGAGGCGAATATTCGAACAGTATATATTTCATTGCATCTTTGTGGCAGGGGAGTAAAGAATATATGACTAGACTGTTGTTCTAGATTTTATCAGTGTATGAAGACCTGAAATTCTATTTCATTGAAAAAAATATTAGTAAAAATTACATAATAGCTTTCCTACTCCAATTATCAAATTGAATATCATAATAAATACTGATAAAACATGCAAGATCAATTAATATTTCTCCGCGATCTGCCTGTTCATACCGATGATCGGGATACAATTAAAATTGATATATATATAGCAAAATAAAACCCTACACGAAGGATTACAGTGGGGAATTATGTTGATGTTTTATCTGAATAGCACCTTGTATTGATATTTATAAATGGTGTTGCTAAGGGTCAAAAGTGAACAAATTATCAAAATTTTGATCAAAACAGCGTCATTCCATTACATTAATCCTTTTGTAATTTTTACTACATAATGGTGCATTTTATATAGATTATTCATTATTATCAGTCTCTTTTATCTGATTCGAAACCATAATGTTCATAAAATTTCAATAATTTTCCATTTGATATTCAAATTGCCTATTTTAATGTTTTTTTTACAGGAAAGTTGTGTCAAATAATATTTTTACTATGCATTATTTGTGGCGAAATACCGATCCGCTAGTTCTATAAAGTATTTCTTTTGTTCGGTTTAGATAGATAATCTGTTACTGCATCGACCTCTGAAAACCCTATAGCTAAGGGGTTCAATTGAAAATTACTTGCATACGTATTTAATGAGATCGAGTTTTTCACTTGCAAGTGACTATTTTTCCAGCGGTGTTTTCTAGCTAATTTTGACAAAATTGAACCAAAATGACTGCTAAAATTTATTATTTCATTATTTTACCATGTTGACTGTCAATAATAATTAAATTTCGTAGCCAATGCCATTTAAGAGGCATACTTATTTTGTTTAATTTTCAACAAGGATTTATTAGTTGAAAGTTCTTATTTAAATTTCTACCTAAATTATATCTTCTCATCACGGTTACTTTCAGTCGACATACACGCCATCTTGAAACAATTCCTTATCACATATAGATTCTGATTGGATACTTTATGATGCGGCTGAGATACAGAAACGTCTATTTGCTTAAATGAGATAAATAATAACAGACCATTCCCGTCTCTGGATAAGACATCAAATGCCGGAAAATTAACTGTGTATTTCAGTTCCGATCAACTGACATAAGTTCATGTTCGTTTTATTCTGCATACATTGCACACTGAAATTCAATATTGAAATATCAGATACCAATACGTAAAATTGAGAATGATATGTTGATTTTCTTTGTTAATCTGTAAAATGCACGTTTTGTTTCTCTAAAAAACGTTATTATACAATGTTTACAAAAACGCTTTGACTGTTTTTTATAACTTCTGCCAATCTAGGCACACCTCCAACGAGGCACACATCCAGAGACGTGTGTATTAATAAATGTTTTAATTTTCAACAAGAAGAGTGAACACAATTTTAAAAGCATGTGTGCATTATAACGCACACTCTTAACGTAAATCCTCATTTCCAATACTAAACAAACAACCACACATATTACCTCAGTTTAAGTAGGATTGAGCGAAGTAGTCCATAGCTTTTTAGAAAGCTCCAACAACATGTAGTAAAAATGTATTCCTTTCAGAATATAGAAAACAGTAGACGTGGATTCATTTCAACCAAAACCCGACAATACACAATACACACTATAGCTATATGCCATTAACACCCATGTAACTAAAGGACAAAAACTATACACTAGTCTTCTCAAAGATATGTCACTAAAATGTCTGCCAAATGTTTATATCTGAGTTGTAACAATGAATTCAAATGCCTACAAAAACTTATTATAGTATACCACTTTGGTATAACAGATTTATCATGTTTATGTATATTATTTATACTTTTATTTACTAATCCTCACATTAAGGTGGTACCCAACACTTTCACTTAAATTAATTTGGCTCGTTTAATTTTCATAAAATTTTGTCAAAGTATTTACTTTGACACTTTAACAAAAATATAAAAATTTAAAAAAATTTTAACCAACCGTTTTGTCAGAAAAATTACACTGGTTATATAGCAATTTGACAACCACAAATTTTAATCATTGAGAAGCTTAATATTCCTTTTACAACACAACGTAATTAAAACGTTTAGCTGACTTTACAGAGTTATCTCCCTGTAGTGTTAGGTACCACCTTAAGTCTGAAACGGGAAGAAAAGTCTTACTTTGATTCTTTTGATTTTACCTTTGTTAAAAACTTTCAATTGCTGTTACGACCTTCAATAAAGGCTCATATTATCTTATACTTAGCATACTGATCAATAAATAATATTAATGAATCAAGCAACACTAAGATGGCTGCAAAGTAAAGATAGTAGTTTATTATACTTAGGGTGCTTTTGATTATTTGTTTCTAACATACGTTTTCAAAATTTACGTAAACTTTGACAAACTATTCACTCGCTAGAAATGCGTCTACAGTTTGTCGTTCAACACGGATTAAACGATGTATTTGTTTCTAATTTTGTAAAGTTTAAAACAACAAACGCCACACAACGTTTACAAAATTTTGGTTAGAAAGAAATGCACTCTAACACAATCCGGAAATGAACGATAAAAATTGTTTAGCTAAAAAAATACAACAAGACAAAACGCGCTACTAGAAGTATATTTTACAACTTTTTCGCAAAAGGTTAAGCTGACTTTAAGATAAATAAATTTGTAGCCATGTAAATAAATATAATTATATCGTATAACTATATGCATCTAATTTTCAGAAATGAAGAGTTCTTTGAAAGATTATCAAGAGTTTTCAATAAAATTCTTGAAATTATAACAGATATGAGAAATACTGTTTTATGTCCAGTGTGTAAAGTTTTAACTCTGAACATTACCAACAAATCTTCAGAGTTCAAAAATATGCTATTGACATGAATATACTCTCTCAATATGTGCTTGACTTTTGTAAAGAATGTCTGACGTATAGTCTGTGAAAAGAGCAATAACTACTGCTCTTATTTACAACATTTATCGAGAGTTCATTCGATCATTTAGATAAAATAAAAATTATATTTATACATATACATATAGGCAAACTTTATTCTGCTCATATGTTTATGTATAAATTTAATTTTCATTTTATCTAAACTGATGATACGTCTTACTCAGATTGAGGTATAAACTGGAAAGAGTCATCCTGGTTATTAAGATGAATTTATATTCAAAAGTTTCAGTAGCTGTTATTTAGCTGTTCAAATTAACATTATGCTGAACAGTCTGAAAAGCTACTGAACACTGCTATGTTTATCACAGTGTATGAGTCTGAAAAGCTACAAGATATTATTGTTGTTGCTCATAATTAAAATGCCGAAGTTACTTATCTTTTTTTTGCCTAGGTTCGATGTGTGCTAAAGCATTCAGGTTCAGATTATTCATGTATACTAATTCTAAATTCTGATATCTTAAGTATAACTGTTTTCAGCTGATTCAAATTTTTCAGAGCGCATATTGCAAATTTCGAAATGATTAATTGTCCATCAGTATATTATTATGCCATTTCCTAAATGGTTGAAGATATAACATTTACAGATTTTTAAAACAACTCTATGTCAATATTTTAAAGTACTTGCCTAGTAAACAATCCAGATGGTTATGTTTGTAATGAATGTTCATTGTTGAATGCTATAACACACATCGACCTTAGTCAAAACAAGATATTAAGTAGCTTCAGCATTTCTAATACGAGCAACAACAATGAAATATAAATATTATATGATTATTATAAAATTACATATTATTTAAGTCATCAATTAAAACTCGTAATACAGAAACACGTCAAGATTAAGTTGTGCACAGATTCTCCATAGCGAACGAAAATGTTATCTACATGAAGCAAACATTTAAGTGCACTTATCCTACCAAAGCATGCCAATTTTTTTCATTTGTTACTTCTAAATATTATAACACCTAAAAGAGTTTGAACAGATATATTCGGTTAAGATAAACAAATCTTTTTAATCAATCAATTTTACAAAGTTATAGTATTTACATTTAATAATTCAGAATAATATGTTTAAATCGGTATTCAAATAATTGGAAAGAGTCTGCAGACGAAACATTTGCTAAAATGAGAAAATTTCTCCTTCCTAACGAATACCCGAAGTTTGAATGCATGTATCAGTCTAAAAACTGTCTTCTGGGTATTTGTCTTTCCGTCATTTTAACAATTGAATTAATTGATTCAAAATTGTATCACTATTTAATTGAGCATGAAGTACCATACCTGTTATATATAGTCTATATCACGTGAATCTTCCCCCTCCCCCCAAAAAACAGTTATTGATCTTTTTTTCAGTTTGTAAATAAAATGGCATAACGTGACGTTTTCTGATGTCACTTCAGTGTTATACAAGGAAGCCGTTGGTAATAAGTCAAAAGTTTAAATATATTATTTAAGTATATAATGTAGAAAACAAAATTCAGAGGTCAACATATGGTCTCAAGCAATTGCAAACCATTTATAATCAAAATGCCAGGCTCTAGACAGACACTTGTTGAAAAAAAACTTTCAGCAATCTTCCTTAAAGGTTAAATGAATTAAATGATTATCTGGTTATCACAAATCTAACTGTTATGTGCTTGTAAATCGCAATAGGCAAGAAGAATTCAAATGGTTTCGAATACCGCGAGCGTCCTCAACAAAAAAAGGTTAAGATGCGGTTATATGTTTTAATTTGGTGTGTGTTCTCTTTCTCATTTAAATATATTCTTGCATAATTTAGTAAAAGTTGATACCCTATGTGAAGTTATTTGTTGATAAGAAATTTAATCTGGTACTGCAGAATGCAATTATGAGGCGTTTAATATGAATATAACTGTTAAGTCTTTTTTACGACAAAGTTTGAAGGTATCGATAGTTAAAAATTCTTAACTTTAAAATTCATGACCCAAATTTTTTTAATATGTTATTTTACTTGCGTCTTGAGTCCTGAAACATGAAGAAATGAATTTGGAAAGGGTATTAAAAAAATTGCAAATAACACACTGTTCACGTGTAATTACGAGTATTGTAAATATATTAACGTATACTTGAACCAGGTTCAACCAACCATTTTTTTCTTAAAATGTCCTGTACCAAGTCAGGAAAATGACCATTGTTATATTATAGTTCGTTCCTGTTGTGTCGGAGTTCTCTAATATTTGATTTGATTCCCTCAGTTTTAGTTTGTAACCCAAAATGTTATTTTCTAAATCGATATCTGAATTTCGAACAGCGGTATACTACTGTTGTCTTTATTTATGTATTCATACGGATTGTTTGCGATTAGGTAAAAGGAACAAAAGCTGAAACATCGAACACTTCAGTTTATGTTGTCATATTTTTAGTCTTGTATTGTTTTAAATATTAGTTCATTTATATATTTCGAAGTTTAGTATGACATTTATTATCACTGAACTAATGCATACATTACTAATACGGATTCTGGTTGGACTGATATCAAAATATGACATGGTGGTTTGTTTCATTTTTCTACATAAGCACTCAATAATCATCTAACAGAAAATGCATGACAAGTTGACGTTGCCATCAGATTGAAAACCCATGGTGCTACGTTTTCATGTGGACGTACACTTGTCTTAAAATGTATATGTGTTTTTGAAGACAACATTTGTACTTAACATAGGAGCCTCGGTGGACAAGTGGTCTAAGTAGTTCTACTATTTTAGTTTAAACATATTTATTTATAGTGGATTGGGAAACAAGTTTTGAAACTTATATTAATCCCTTTTCGCTACTACTGTAATTTCAACCTAGTCAACATTGTGGTTTTGAGTTCGAACCCCGCAAGTGCGGGTGCACTCTACTCCAATCTTAATTGACTAAGGTTGTCAGTTTTTCTATTGCAGTTGGGTGGTTGCCTCTTCGCACTCCAGCTTCCTCCATCAAAAAAAAACTGGCGGCCACAAAAAAAGCCCAAATGTGGTGCTTTCAAGTGGCGTTTAAACACCAACAATAAACCAATCAATTCATTTATTTGTCACCTCTTTTGTTGACTACTTAAATGTTTGTATATTTTTTGTTTTTGTAAACATTTAAAAAGAGGTCTAGATAATTACGTTACTAGTATAATGTGGTTTGCTTTCGTAGGATTCCGACAGTCTTTTATTTCTCCTTTTGTTTTTATGAGAATGGGGGTATCCTGAGAATTGGGTGTCGGTGCAATTATTACCTTTTTCATTCACATTCTTGTTTTGTTGGTGTTTTTCATTTGATATTTGCCCCGTGAAGCTTTTACGACAGTAGTCTTTAGATTTTTGATTAATTTCTTTTTCAATTTTCTTTATAGTTGGCTTTTTTAATATTATCATTCACCTAGATTTTTATCGTATCTGCTATTTATACATTTTTCCTTTTTAAAATTTTAAAAGACACATTTTTTATCCATGTAAAAAAAAATTCGGTTCGTTTACCGAAATAACCGGATAAACTACAATAAAACAAATATTTAGAATTTGCATGTCTTCAATTATTGAAGGTAATATATAATTCACGCTTCAGTAGGATTCTTTCAATTTAAAAAACTTTTAAAAGGCTATCTACTTAATCAGAACATACAGTATTGTATCTATGTTTATTTTTGTAACCCGGAAGACTGCACTGTTAATAAGTAACAAAAATGGCCTTCTTCGTTGCATCTATAACTTATATTCTCCTCTTTAATGGATTGGTGAGGGTAGCAATTGGAAACGAAATTCCGATTCGATGTTCTGGAAGTACGAGTATGTATTGTTATCCTGTTATTCCATCATTTGTCCACTTTTATGGTTGGAATTTACCAAATGTAGAGAGATTATATTTAAATAACGGATATGGCTTGCAATGGACGTTGAGAACCTTACCAGTTGATTTATTTAATTGGGCAAGTAATATAAAAAATCTGCAGATAAATTATGTTGGATTAGAAGCTTTGAAGTGTGATGTTTTCCAGCCTTTGAAGAATTCGCTTTCTGTTTTAAATATGGACAGTAACTTATTTCGCGAGTTTCCATCATGTGTTCTGAAAAATCTTCACCAACTTGAAACAATATACTTCTCGTATCAGAACATAGAATCTGCAAATATAAATGATCTGGAATTGAATTCTTTAAAGTACATCACACTAAGACAAAATAAGATAAGTAACTTTAGTATTTCTAATATCAACAACAACAATGATATACACATTTTTCTTGATTACAACAAGATTTCCTATCTTAATATATCTGGTGTTAACCGCATTTTGTCTCTTTATGGGAAGGAAAACAAAATTACAGAAATAAATCATGGGCTATTTCAGAGTTCACATTCAACCCTAGTGTATTTAGAGCTTTCGTATAATGCTCTTGATGACGATATCTGGAATGTTTTAGAAGGTGTAACATCGCTGAAAACATTAAAGCTTAAGCAAAATAAGCTTCACACAGTAAGGCCGTCTGTGTTAAATAGATTGTCAGTTTTAAATGAACTAGATTTATCTCATAATTACATAACATCATTTGCAGATGTTTTACTTCGGTCAGGAAAAATGCGCAACGTTTTCCTGAATTCAAACACATTGCTTAGTTTTCCCTCAAATGTAATTGATGATACAAATACCTTTGGGAGTCATTATGGCTGTACAATTGACATATCAAATAACAGGATGGATTATCTCCAGCTTCATATTCCAACAACTTGTACAAGATTTACACTGAATCTAGGTCAGAATAAATTAACAGCCATTCATTTTAAAACGAACGACAAAGAAATTGAGAGTTTAAATATTTCTAGTAACCGCCTTGTTACTTTACCAGAAACTTTACCGAAGGCGAAACGTTACATCATTTCAAATAATCCTTTAATGACAACGAATGTGTTAAAACATTTGACGACTACGATGAAAGATGCAACACAAATAGATATGGATGATATAAATTGTCTGTGCAATAGATCAGAACATTACGACTTTACAAATTTACAGCTTACAACAGTGAGTACATTCAGTCTGAGAGGGAACTGTATTCCACTAGCCTTTGTCTGTTACATTAGAAAGAGTAGTAACATTATTTTATACTTGGATAACAACAGGAACTATTATGCAACCGAAGATATGCCTTGCGAACTACACACAAAAGACTTAAACATTGTTTCATTTTCAGGAAGTAGAATGAATGAAACAAATGTTGACTTGTTTATGTCGACGTATACTAAGACAATATCACATGTGTCATCGCTTTACTTGAAAAAATCGCAGATAAGAGAACTTTCATTTATAAGATATGCGACTTTATTCAAATCCAGATATAGTGCTCATGTTTTTGATTTCTCAGAAAATTTTCTAGAAGTGTTTAATGGGTTAGAAATTATAACAAATCCCTATCATTTTACGCTCAATATAGAACATAATCAAATAATCAAAATTAAAAAGATAACTATCAAAAGAATTGACCCCACATATTATTTACAATACATTTATTTAAAATATATGAATAATTCTATATCTAGAGTCAATTCAAAAGACAATTTAACTTTAATTGAGGTTGTTGGCGGATCAAGAGGTAAATCAATTTATGTATCGGTAGATCTCAGTTTCAATAGGATACATATACTTGATCTGGCGGCTATTGTCATATTTAACAACGATAATTCACATCTACAAGTACGAAACCTGAATGTATCACACAATGGTCTAGAAGAGTACTACAATTGTCTACAAAATGGAGGGAAGTTACAAACAATAGATCTTACGTACAACCAAATAAGAGACATACCTGATGATTCCTGTCGTTATGGATATTCCACATACCTTGGTCATAACAGCATTACGGCGGTATCAAAGACATTACCGACAGTAAGTATAAGCAAACTAGACTTAGAATGGAACTTCATACAATATGTTACTGAAAAAGCATTCACAAATATGACATCCTTAACGACTTTAAATCTTAGAGGAAACAAGCTTAAAAACTTTCCTAAAGCCGTGCAAAAGTTACGTTACTTAGCAACACTTGACATAAGCTACAATGAATTAATAAATATAAAGCAATCAGACATTGATGGAAAGATGAATTATTTAACTTCACTAATATTAACTGGTAATAACCTCGCCTCTAATCCATCAACATCGATCGGCTTGCTGGGATCTGTTCCAAGCTGGGAATTGAAAGATAATCTGATAAATTGTGACTGTGACGTCCTATTTTTAAGAAATAGTACTTTAAATACACATGGGAGATGTTCATTTCCACCCGAATTTGAAGGATATCTAATATCCTGCTTTCCTGTAGATAACTGTGTTGGAAATGTTCCTATTTATATCTACAAAGAAACCAAACTTAGATGTTTAAATGATGATTACTTCGATATCAAAATATCTGTGTCAGAAGATGACGAAAATCGTTTGGTTAAGTGGAAACGTATTGGGCCGAAAAAACAAAAAAGTCTTAGAATGATAGCCTACCGTAAAGAGATAATGGTAAAAGAGATTTTGGTTAATGAAACCGACCAGACTGATTATTTCGTCTTTCCATCTAGTTTAAATGCGGATCGTTTATGCATACATGCATTTCTCGAAGAAAGATCATACAGACGTTGTTTGGATGTTAATTCTACTTATATAATATCTATAGATAAATCTGAATCTGCGTCCGAGAAAAATTCAAATAATGGAACTGTTTATGGAACCAGTGTAGCGCTTGTCCTTAGTGTTTTAATGAATATATTTGGGAGCATTTTTATATTTGTGTTTATTAAACGTAGAAAAACAAGGTCCACAAATGAAGCCAACTCAAATCGATTTGATAATAACGCATATGTGCCAAATGAATATGAAATGTCATCTTGTAGACGTGGTGCATGCGATCAACAATTAGAAGTCTATGACGAACTTTCAGAAAATTGCTACAACAATGGCAAAGAAACTTACGAAAACTTGAACATTGGAAACTTAAGAACTTCAGCAATAAAAACAAAAGATCGTAAATTATAATGATATTGAATAGACGATTAAAGAGAAAATTATAGTATGAAATGTTAAAATCCTACATCAAACAATTTCAAATACACAGGCTTATTCCTTTCTCTCTGTCGTAAACGGAGATTAGCCACAAAGAAGTGAAAAAATAAAGATTTTTTTCGTGTCTTAAACATTTACAAAAAGGCCGAATGAAACATTTAACAACGCAATCTTTTGAGATACAATACAGCCATTAGAAGACGCAAATTATAGCAGGATTTTCCAGTTATATTTTCAAAATGTTTTTTAAGATGAAAATATATTTCAAACATACTGTTAAATTACCAGCTAGTACGTGTTTTCTATAATTTTGCCCAAAGGCCTCCCTTTATAAATTAGTTGTCTAATGTTTGACATTGATATAAATTCATATTTAACCAAGACGTTATTTTCAAAACAATGTTTTATATGTGTTCAATGGTTACAAATATTTTTGTTATATACTTTGTATATTGTTTTTGGCATTTATTTATAAAGAAAATTTTGGGTTTGAATCACATCTTAATTTATACTTGAAATAACTATATATGAAATGCCCCTGGTCTTTGCGTTATTTTTCATCTAATGCAGTTGTCATCTTAATATAAAAATAAATTGATATTCAGTACAGGACTGTGCTCATGTACCCATTCAAATCCGTTTGAACAAAGAAATAACGGAGAAATTAGCCAACACTATTATTCACTTTTTGAATTGTTCCAAAAAATAATACAACATCATAGACAAAGAAATACATCAAATTGAATTGGGATCTGTTATTTGTTGTACTATCACCAAATTGATGTAAATACTGTCGACTAAAAATCTCGACGAAATTTTGTCCGGTAGCCAATATTTGTATTTGCTTAAAATTTACTAATGGTGGTTTCAATTCTTTTAAAGTTGTACAATCAGCATCCCATTGCATATTTGTAAAAAGCTCCCTATCGGGTTTTACTATTATCTAATTTGCATATCAGTGCTATTAATCATGTGGGAAATATTGGATATCTAATATTTGGTTGTGAATATGTTCGAAATGCAGATAGTTTTCATCATATTGAGATCGGTATTCTATAATGCCTTTACGATATTTATTTTTTATACAACGTCATTCCATTCTAAATGCATATTCATATTATTGACTAAAACATACACATGTTCATTCATTAATCTCTTGAATTAAAAAAAAATACTGTCCAACGATGTAATTGATCCAAGGTATGAATGAGGATACATGGGTTAATACACCAGGATAGTTTGTGGACTTGCCCGACTTGCAAACGAGACTATTCCAGCTTGTATCGAATCACCAGCAGAGTTTTTGCAAGTCAATTGGTATCCACTGTCACCCTGTAGTATACAAAATGATATATTATAATACGCTAAATAGATATTAACTTACATATCAAACTATGTATTGTTGAAATGCATACTCCTTTCGGATATTCTGTTTGCAAACTAGATTTTTTTCTTTATACATTTCAATATTATGGATGAACACCAATGCGGCCACTTTCATTTAAGCCAGAAACCATCTAAAATTTAACTAAAATGCTAAAATTTTGAAGTTTTCAGTAATTTAGCATGACTTAATGATGTTACTCCCCGATATATGTGCATTGTTGTGTCAAAAACAGCCCATATTTGTGAAGCATAATCGTTCTTCTTTCCAATAAATAACTAAAAGATTACATTTTCACAATTTCGTAAAACTGCTATATTTTGGGGCCAAAAAGGGGGGTTACTCCTTTGACATTAACTCCTTTATATATCCTGCTAGTTTCTTAAATTTTGTTTACTTAAAGTGTTTTAGACGTTGATATTTTTGTTTTAACATTTTTCTGTAATTTCATGGCAATAGGACTTATTGTTGAAATAATATTTCCATGACTTGTGACAAATATATTTTTCATAGATTTATACATCAAACTTCTATGATTTCTTTGCCAAAACTTTTTATAATAATGAAAAACTTCTTGGAAAAACAACAACCAGCATTGTTCTTTCATTTCATCTTAATTATTGTACAATGTCTAATATTGTACAATACATTATGAATATATTGCATAGATTCCATGTCCAGTGTTAGCTAACATTTAAATTACTAGTTTTGTTTATATTTTGCTTATTGTTTAATTACATATTTCGTATTTGTTCTAATAATAAATGTTTTTTTTATTGACAAATTGTATGTTCACTTTATATATAAATAAATACTTCATGACTATAGATTTTCCCTGCCATATGTTACATTAGTGAATTCCTGATTAAGGATTATTGGAACAGGGCAAAACACAGCACGATTTGGACCTGAATTTGTATGGTGCATTCAATTACATACTTGACATATGTATTTGCCTTGGTATATATAACCAGCACACATTCTACTGTCCATGCTTTTCATGCGAAACAATCTTCTGCAATACTCAGCACTGAATACTAGCAGATTAACACTCATTGCAGTATTTGATAAACATTGTCCTGTCAAAAAAGAGTAAATAATCATAAAAGGACAGAGCTTGCTGTTTGGTGTGAACCAAGGCTCCGTGTTGAAGACAGTACCTTGACCTATATTGGTTAACTTTTATAAACTGTTATTTGGATGGAGAGTTGTGTCATTGGCACTCATACTACATATTCCTATATTTATAAAGGTACGTGTTTCAGTAAACAAACTGCTTTTTAGTTATTATACGTCAAACAAGAGGATGTTATGGGTACTAAAAAATGTTTCCTATATAACAATGGGTACTAACGTTTAGAAAGGTTCAATAGTACAATTCCTTTTTTTTAAACAAGAATATGCATCAATGGTAAAAAATAAACACAGAAATACTTTATACAAATAGTCGTAATGTTTCCACTGTGACGACATAAACATTATGAAAACTAAAATGTTTTGTTTACGCTACGTTTTTAGCATAAACAATAGGGACAAGTATTGAATGTCAAAGAAAAATTCAAACAACGGAGCTGTTTATTAAACGACTAATATCACACCAACGATGTTGAAATCGATTAAACGTCTATGTACGCGATCTGCCAGTCGATAAAATTAAGGCCGTGGCTCATATCTTTATGACAGCTCTCAACATAACATTATTTTTTTTTTGCATTTTTGTTTTAGTTATGCATAAAATGCAAGACGTTGCAAACTCTTAACCATATTCATAGAACACATACAGATGGTTGTCAGATTTATTGTTTGTGAACGTATGAAGAATGTTATTTGTAAGAAATAAACTCATCGTTGATACCAGGATTAAATTTTGTATATACGCCAGATGCGCGTTTCGTCTACAAAAGACTCATCAGTGACGCTCGAATCCAAAAAAGGTTTAAAAGGCCAAATAAAGTACGAAGTTGAAGAGCATTGAGGACCAAAATTCTTTAAAGTTTTGCCAAATCCAGCTAAGGTCATATATGTCTGAGGTAGAAAAGCTTTAGTAGACCAAAAATTCTAAATTTTGTAAACAGTTAATTTATAAATATAACCATATCAATGATAATTCATCAGTACAAAAAGTGCTGACTACTGGGCAGGTGATACCCTCTGGGAAATAAATGTCCACCAGCAGTGGCATCGACCCAGTAGTAGTAAATAAACTCATCGTAGATACCAGGACTAAATTTTGTATATACGCCAGACACGCGTTTCATCTACAAAAGACTCATCAGTGACGCTCGAATCCAAAAAATATGCTCTTTTTTTCATGACAAGATGATGATTCCAAGGGATGAAATATGGCTTCATTATACCTCCTCCATTACAAAACATGATTGCATTATAATCATATTTCTTATCAGTTGAAGAGTGGTGACTATCATGCTAGAGAAAAGTTTAAAATAAATCAAATAATTCCGAGTTAGTGTAGAGAAATTTGACAGATAAAAAATGAAATTCATCAAATTTCGATAAAAATTCTATTGAAACTACATTTTTCGCTTCATTACCTTTTTTTGTTATCAAAAAATTATGTTGCACTACGCCTATCTCAAATTTAGAAATCTGTCCAACAAGGAAGACTTGTTTGAATTCTAAGGGATATATTAGCTATGACATAATGCATTGTATAAGTTTCAATTGATGTTTACAACGATGAACAAACTTTTAACGGTAATTTGTACTTTTGTTCGTTCGTCCATTATTTATTTAAATATGAAACTGCATATCATTAACATTAATTAACTAACAAGGAAGTTTTATTGGCAATCTTTAAGTTCAATAAATCATAGTTAAACATTAACATGAGATCCATCATGTAATATGCCTTTTACGTGTATGTGACGTGTTATTGGTAGCTCATTTTATTAAGACTAGTTATGTACACCGAAATGCTAGTCAAAATATCATATTCCGCAAAATCCAGTATCTGGAGTATGCACATTATAACTTGCGTGATTTTCAATAAGAGTGTAAGCACATTTGTCGTTTCAATTTGGATTTTCTACTATCCATATGATAAAAATGGCATACCAAATGGCAATTTCAAATGTTAATCATGAGACAAAACCAACACTACTGAAACAGTGTAGAGATATAAAGATAAACAGGTTTCCCAAGAATTAAAAGTCATGGAGACATTTGAAGGATCAACACAACTTAGAAAACCTCTGGATACAATAAATAAGATCTTATCCCCATCCATGTATTGCGCAGAGGGTACCCGTAGTGTACACTTAGTTTAAAATAAGGTACATGGTCCAACACATCTGCCCTTTACATTTCTCCTTTGAGAATTTAATTAATTAAAAGAGAAAGAAAATCATAGCGGTTTTGTAAAAAAGCATTATCGTGTGGTCTATCTAAGTTTTCTCGTTTGATTTGTTTTACATTTTCATTTCGGGTCTTATTTATAGTTTACTATGCGGTATGCTCTGCTCATTGTTGAAGGCTTTACAATGACATTGTTGTTAATATGTGTGTCATTTTGTCTCGTATGTAGAGTTTTCCCATTGGCAATTGCACCACATCTTCTTTTTCATACATGATCCACACATCATACAAACAACAAAATAGATCTTAATTCACATGGGTTCGATATATCTGTCTTGGCTTCAAAATGTTGCATTTATTTTATATTTCTTTTTGAAGATATTTTCTAAGAAATCTTCAGCTATTTTGATTATTCCGGCTGCAATACGCCAGGGGGTCCAAAAATTGTTTGAAACTTGATCGATCTTCATGATTGCACACCGAACATGATTACAGACACAACTGAATTTTGTTATTTCGTGTTCTTCATCTATCTCTCTTGATATGGTCCTTTGGTTTTGTGTATTTTCGTTCGGGAGAGTAGATAGGTAGAATTACCTTACAGTTAAGACAATCATACCAATATATAGGAATATCCTGCTCCTGTTTAGAACTTTTTTTTATCGTACAAATTTTTTATTTGTTTTATGAAAACGAAGTTGCAGAAGATGCTACATTTGTATGTCTCTAAACCATATTATGAACTTCAAGGAAAAGACTGTCAAACGAAATTCTGGTTTTAAGAAAAAATGAAAAAAGGTAAAATTAACCACAATGACTCGTTGACACATTACCCGTTTTCATTCTTTATTTTGCTAACTCAGTACATGCACCAAAATAATCAAAATGTATGCACTATTGAATCACGCAACTGATTAACAAAATTATATAAAGCTCGATTTTCGGGAAGAGGAGTCGCCTGTCAAAACAAAACATTTTAAAGAAAAAAATGAAGATAAAAATATTTTCCTCGCTTGCCTCATATTTTTGGAGACATGATCCGAATGATAAGAAATTTAACCAAATGATTTCATAAACGAGAAACAACAAAGGCCTTTTAATGGCCAAATATAGCAATGATGATTTCCTCTTAAGTTAGTCTAACAATACCATACCTTTCCTTTAAATCAAACATAACTGTTTTCAAAGTAGACATGTCTATCCATATATCAATGAAAAGTTTGTAATTTCCTGTCGGGTGTCCACTACGAATGAAAGGACTCACAAATCAAGAAGTCATACAAGGTATACATTTTAACGAGACAAAGGGTGAGTAAGCTAGATACGCAATGCACATAGTACGTTATCCAAAATATATTGCTGAAAATAAGCAAGCATATTTACACAAAGGAATAGCTCTTTATTTGCAAGTTTAATTGCTAATTTGAGATTATTTTTGTTAATTGAATATTTGCCATTATAATACTCTATTATTGCCATTTTTGTTACAGTTTATTTTATCTAAAATTTATCTGTCAAATCCTTTTGTAACAATTGATTGAATGGTGTTTAATGCCATTTCAGCAATGTTGAATATTCATAGCGGACATTCTATATTGATGGATGAACTCAAAAAAGAACGACTGTACTCCGGTAGGAACACTGACAATCCTAGCCAGTTAAGATTGGAGTCGAACTTACGCACGAGACTCGAAATGCCAACTTGAGTGTTGACAGGATAGTGATACAGTAGTTGGACTCCTTAAATTAACCGGACACCGTATAACCTCAGTTTAAACAATTAACTACATGTATATATCAAAGATTATTGCTATTTTTCATATAAACAGTTGACGTTCTTAACATTCAATGATTGAAATTCAGAACAGGACTGTCCTCACGTCCGCCTCACCTTCATTTGACAAAAAATAACTGGGAAATAAGTCAGCATTGTGGAAATTTGGCTTTTGTTCCTTAAATATGCAATTAATCACTAAAAATAACTGTATTTTGTTGCAAACATGTACGCAATGCACATATGGCTCAACACTTTAAGATCAAAATCCTGTAGTTTGTTCAATATATGTATTCTTCATACAAAGGCATCCTTTTTTCAAATCATATTTATATAACTGACAAAAAAATTTAAATTTGTATCCATTAAACTCGCAAATTTAATTGTTCACTGTCCAACGATGCTATTAATCCAAGGAATGAATGAGGTTACTTGAGTGAATACACAAGGATAATTCCAAGGACTTGACCGACTTGCAAACGAGGCTATTCCAGCTTGTATTCAGTCACCAGCATAATTTTGCAAGTCAATGGTCCACCACTGTCACCCTGTAATAGACAAAATAATATCTTTAGCGAACAAAATAAAAGTTTCAATAGAGTCATCTGCTTTACATGTTTGTCTGTTCTATTGTTCCAACGAATATATATACAATAGCTAGTGTTCTCAGTGTAGTTTATTCACTGGGACATTTTTTTTTTTTTTCTAGGAGAAATTTATTATTCATAGATTAATTTACCTGACCAAGCATTTAATTCATTATTAATTACATATTTTCAATCTGTTCAATATAAACACAGAATCGATTATAAACAAAAAACTTAGTATTGTTCCACAATTTGTATGGTTTTTTTATGTTAAGTATTAGAATACATTTATGGAGGCCTTAATTTTAGTTCTATTAGCACAGAAAAAGAGCAAATTTTATATGTAAAATATTAAAAATTCGTTATTGATGTTGATTGAATACAATATCAGTTTTGTGAGTCCTTATTTAGTATTGGTATATTTATTTTCATCATTGAAAGTTAAATATTTTGTTCAGAGAAATAAATCAGTGAGTGGTAGATTTCTCTTGGAAGAATAAACAATACAAAAAACAACAGTTATTGTTTTTATGTCATTGAGAAAAAACTTGCAGAAGTTTGAATCGACAAGTAACTTTCAATCTGTAGAAGTGTATAATTTCTTTCGCAATAATATAAAACACCTTATCGCTAATCCCGTCTGACCCCAGAATATCTCCCGCTCAACCTATTGACAATATACAACAATCACTTTTCCATTGTGGTGTCAGATATTTTGTATTATGACGTCATAATTTTACGGCAACCCGTGAGATGTACATTAATGGCGGACAAATAGCGACAAGGTGTATACGCTTATATAAATATTAACTTATTCATAAAAAAAATAATATTTATTGTAGAAATGCATACTACTGCAATATATTCTGTATACAAACTTGACAAATTTATATAATTATATAAAACAATTTTTACCACAACTCCTTTATGTATCTTGCTTGCTGCTATAATACTAATTGCTTAGAGTGTTTCGCACGATTTTTATAACAATGACAAACGTCTTGCAGAATAAAACCAGTTTTGTTCTCTCATTTATTCGTATTTATTGTATACTGTATAATGTCGTACACTGCATTATGAATATATTGTAGAGATTTCCTTTTCAATGTTAGCTATCATCTAAATTAACAAAGTTTTATTAGTATTTTGTATATTGTTTTTTTTTCATACTTTTTTATGTATTTGAATAATATATATATATATATAAATGTAAAATAGTATGTTCAATGTATTGCCATAACATCATTTTAACCAACTAAAATAACTATTTCAATTGTGGCTTTTATATAATCTTTGTGAATTTTCTAGTTTTATCTTGCCAATATATATGTGAAAAGGTCATTGATACAGAGTTAAAAAAACAGCTTGATTTGGTTCTTACTTTACATATTCCTTTCGCTTTGTATATGAAGCCAGCACACATTCTACTTTCCATGCTTTGCATACCAAATAATTTTCCGCAATACTCAGCACTGAATACTGGCAGATTAACATTTCAATGTTATATTTAATATTGCCATTAAAGTGCGAGGTTTGGCATGTCACAAAACCAGGTTCAACCCGCCATTTTTGTCTTTAAAAATGTCCTGTACCAAGTCAGGAATATGGCCATTGTTATATTATAGTTCGTTTCTGTATGTGTTACATTTTAACGTTGCGTCGTTTGTTTTCTCTTAATTTTGAGTGTAAAATCACATTGCGATAAGACGTGTCACGGTACTTGTCTATCACAAATTCATGTATTTGGTTTTGATGTTATATTTGTTTTTCTCGTGGGATTTTGTCTGATGCTTAGTCCGTTTCTGTGTGTGTTACATTGCAGTGTTGTGTCGTTGTTCTCCTCTTATATTTAATGCGTTTCCCTCATTTTTAGTTTGTTACCCGATTTTGTTTTTTGTCCATGGATTTATGAATTTGAACAGCAGTATACTACTGTTGCCTTTATATAGCAGTGTTTGATAACTATTGTCTTGTCAAAAAAGAGAAAATGATCATAGAAAGACATGTACTATAATACCTAGAATATTTATGTGTTTTATTAAAAAAATAAAACACTTTAAGACTTATGAATTAAAGTGAAACATGATGATGAAATGGGTACTTCAAATGAACAATGTTTCAAAACAATGGGCGAAAGATACAAGAGGAACATTTAAACTCATTTGACAAAAATTAACAGACAACGCCATCCCTAAAAATAAAAATACCAATAGGCAAACAATAGTAGACAAAACACAACATAGAAAACTAAAAACTGAGCCACAAGAACTATGGCTGCTTACAAGAAAAAAATATGTGTCATTGATAACAATTATCACAGAAAATATTTTATACCAACTCAAACCGCCTCACGAATTACCGATACTCACCGTCTACTCATTCAATCGATGAATTAGTAATTGAAGTAATTATTGCAATTTCTATTGAAATTCTTCAGATAATTCCTCATTGGAGAATGTCTTGGACATACTTGGTTGTCGTGGTTCTTTTGAGAGTATTGCTATTTTAGAATTAGCTTAAGAATGAAGCAAGATTCACAAGGACTACCACAACACAAAAGTCAACGTTTCATTCATGGAAAGAGAAAACAGTAAGGATCGGTGAATCGTGTGAACTTTAATTTCTAAGTAATTTCGCGTTTTCCAAAAGAATTTGTGCACGTAATTGCTATCACGCAAATGCACTGCTCCGTCTTGTATGTGCTTCTATATGCCCGCGTCATACTGTCCCGATTTTTATATACGATGAACACCCGAATGCGAAAATTGTAAGTTCGTACGAAGTTGGTCCCGATCTCTTTAAAATACCAAAAAGTGACCGAAGCAAGTACGATGAATAACGAAGTCTATACGATGGTGCCGAAAATATATACGATAGCAAAAGATGGACATACGAAGGTTAACCGAAGACGGGTATTTAAGCTTCATATCTCAGCCGAAGCCTACACGATGGATCACGAAGGCTACACGATGGATTACAAAGGCTACATGATGGATTACGAGGATGGCGCGATGGCCATACGATGTCTAAAAGGTAATCGGTTTGTTGATCCCTTTTATTCGAAAAGAGCTCTTTCCAGGAGAATATCATAATAATATAGACAAAAGGGAGGATGTGGGGAAAGCAACAAATGCGTCAAGATATGACATATAGAAAACAAAATGGTTATGGAGTAAACATTCGTGCGACAACAACGCAGACGATACATAAAAAATCAGAATAATGAAGAAAAAGTTGGTTTCCCTAAATATGTGTAACTGCAGTGTTGGTGTACGAGGCGCGTTTATGATTTTCATTATGTTACTTGATATGAAAAATTGACAAAAAATAATATTTTACTTGTAAAAGTAAATCCTGAGCCTGTAATAGCTGCTCTTCTTGTTCCATTTGAAATTAATAGAAACAACACTGTCGCCTTTCTTGTTGTCATAGAATTATATGATATGAGCTCCATTTTTTGTGAACGTCTTTCTTAACTGTCGTATTAGACTGACCAGTGCATATCGCGCATGGCACTTTAAATGTATTTTAGCGCGAAAATTAACTTACATTTAGCTGGATTTATTGCCGTCGTAGTTCCATCTTGTCGCCTTCGTACTTTTATTCGATGGCAACACAAGGTGATTACGAGGTCTTCACGAAGTCGTGTTGCCATCGTAAGACCTTCGGGTAGCTTCGTGATTCATTCGTGTAGACATCGTAATGTCAAAACTGCCCGATGGAAACGATGGAAACACGAATGCAATACGATTTTCAAAGATGCATTCCCGGTGACATTACGATGGTGAGGATGGTAATACGAACTCAATACGATCCCTCAACATCGGACGCACCTCCGGGTATTTTTGAACATGTTAAAAAATTTAGAACCCTTCACGAAGTTGTCCCCGAAGGCTAGAAAAAGTGGCCGATGGTTCTACGGTGGTTAAAGATGGCACTACGAATAGCCCGATCTGAATACGATCAGTCCCGATTCTGAAAATTTTCATAATCGTGTTGCCATTGGCGTAAAAATCGGGACAGTGTGACGCGGGCAATTTTGTTTACGTTATATTGTACGTAAAACATTGTACACCTAACGTAGACGCATCGTCCATGGTTAAAGTGGCATGGAATAAAGAAATTGGTTTCAACGCAAAATCCAGAATTTAGTGGTTTTGTTTTACCCTGAATCAATCAAGTGGGAAAACAGTGCAATATAACAAGAAAGACCTTTCAAATTAAAATAATGTTCTTGTTTTTCACTCCCAATAGCAGACAGTGCTTGTTATTCTTTAGCTCAGAGTTTTAATTTCAAAAGAATCAAGTAAAATTAGTTTTACCGATTATTATATAGAATGGTGTCTTGTTTTTTCCAAAGAAATGTCAGTATTGCTTTCACTATGACGACATAAATATTGTGAAATATAATATTGCTTTAATATGCAAGGTTTCTAGTACAATCAAATAGGAGCAAATACCATACCCAAGATGTTATAACCGAATTAATATTTTTTTAAAAGAGGGACGAAAGATACCAGAGGGACAGTCAAACTCATATATATATATATAAATAGAAAATAAACTGA
Organism: Mytilus edulis; assembly: GCA_019925275.1. NCBI lineage: Eukaryota > Metazoa > Mollusca > Bivalvia > Mytilida > Mytilidae > Mytilus > Mytilus edulis. Next base: position 34,294,120 of record CM034355.1, on the reverse strand, counting down.
CAACGCCATGGCTAAAAATAAAAGGACAAACAGACAAACAATAGTACACAAGACACAACATAGAAAACTAAAGAATAAACCACACGAACCCCACCAAAAACTAGTGGTGATCTCAGGTGCTCCGGAAGGGTAAACAGATCCTGCTCCACATGTGTCATCCGTCGTGGTGCTTATGAAGTAACAAATCCGGTAAATAGTCTAATTCGGTAGGTCACGTTTATGAAAGGGAAGGGGACTGCAGTTACGACGTAAGGAACATATCCGATATCATTTGTTATTCCATAACGGTCAACCAACTCGTTATGGCGGTCGTAAAATTTACGAAGAGATGATTTCAACTTCACCATTTGGAACTCTTGATTTAATAGCTTCCTTATGAGCAACAACCAACTATCAAGAAAATAATGATAGGAAATGCAAGCTGATCTTTTAGAAAAAATAATTTTGGATAAGGCCTTTGCTCATTTCTTTATAATAGTTAAAGCTCTCAACATCAAATTATTTTGGCAATTTTTACTGTAATGCTTTAAAAGCAATAAGACAGAAAGCCCCTTGCCATATTTATAAGACAGCATCCAAAAATATGTAAATACCGATTTTTCACAGATTTAATTCTTGTGAACATTACATATGAAGAATTTTATTTGTAAGATAAATCGTACTTATTTACTCTAAACCACATGGAGCGGAAAATAGTGGCCTTGTTATACATCACCCATTACATAACATGATTGCATTATGACAATATTTATTGTCAGTGTAAGAGTGGCGAGGACTGACCTGGTGGAAAGTAAGAAATATGTCAAATAATGAGAAAGTGAATTGGTTGAGAGATATAAATAGAAAAATAAATGCATTTTTAATTGGTATTGAAACAACAATTGATGGCTTCATTAATTTTTTTAAGAAATTAGGTTGCACTAATGCTATCTCAAATTTTAAATCTTTCTTACCAGGAAGACTGTATAGATTTCTAAAGGATATATCAACTTTGACATCATGCATTGTATTCGTTTCTATTGATGATCCGAACCATGAAAATATGGTTAACGGTAATTTATTCTTTTGTTCGGCGTTTATTTATATATATTTCTTAAATAAAATTGCATAGTACTAGTATTATAAACATTCTAACATGAAACAGGAAGATTCATCAGATATATTTAAAGTCATATGAAACCTCAAATTAAAATAAAATGATGCATATGTTGGTTTTTTTTAAATGGATAGTTATCATTATCAAACTTATGTAAATTTACTTCTTTCTGAAGAAATTCTTTTAATTTGTCCACATCTAAAAGCAGCTTACTTTTTTTAATTGCTTGCTTCCATGAAGCAATTCGCCGACATTGTTTACGTATTCAAAGTGACCTTAGCGTAACCCTCCTCGTAAAAATCCGGTGATAGCAATACGTATTGATCTGTCACTGAAATAACCTAGTATTTGATTGTACATGTTTTACACGTGCTCAATATCCATGATTCTTTGTTGATTGTTTATTATTAGGTGACAATCAATAATCTACGGATTCAAAACACGAAAATAAATGAGCTGCCATATATTCACTTCATAATAGACAGAGACCCCAAAAAAATGTCGAAAATACGATTTGTTTTTGTAAAATATGATAAAATTGTGCTTAGAAGACTACGTTTATGACATATGAATGCATTGGTTCAAGAATTGGATAAACATTATTTTTCATCAGTCACTCGTTTCATATAATGTTAAGTTAATCAATCATAATTCTTTTACATCTTGCATATTTCATTTTATGTGTAATTAAAAAGAAAATTAATAAGAAGCAATAGTTCACCGTCGTGCATGACATTGTATCAACTTTGCATGACAACAAATATCGGAAATACAAATATTATGAATCATATGAATTTGAACCAGAGTAAGAGCAAATTTGTCGATGCGATTTGGGTCTTCTGCTTTGAATGTCGTCCTTCCTATGACTGCAAAGTCATTTCAAATAGCAAGTGTTAAAGTAAATAGCAAGACTAAACCAAACCTAATGTCAGAGGGTAGAGATATTAAAGTTGCGACAAAGAACATGTTTCTAAGAATTCATAGACTATGGAGACATCGAAACAATCAAGAAAACTTAAAATCAATCTGAAAACGATTAATAAGATCTTACCACTTGCGGTGCATCCCCATCCATGTATCGCGCAGATTGTACCTGTAGAGAATGATGTACTACTGATTGGAAGTTTGATGTTACAAACGTATCTGCCTGCAGGTACTGACTGTTCTAACCGGACTAATGCTATATCATTTTCCCAATCATCTGCAAATTGCATTTTTTGATAACATTAATATAGTTACAACCAATTAACACTTTCAGTTATCTGAGAAAAGTATGTCAAATCTCATGAATTGTAACACTGAAAATCATGTAAATATCATTTTGATAATTGCTATTATAAGCGGAGAAATTATGGGTTATTATGTTACAGGTCGTAAGAAACATGCTTCAGTAATGAAGATAGTTGATATTCGAATACAACATTTTACCCTCAACAAAAACTATAAAAACCCTATTTCGCGTATCAAAAATAAACTAACAGAACTAGCCAAGGAATTTGTTTTTGTCCCGGCTGATAAAGCTGCTAATAATATCATTATTGTTTGACGTAAATTTTATATAGAGGTTCTGCAAAAGGAAATCACGAATTCACCAACATTCCAACTGACTTCATTTTCAGAAAACGACATCTGTAACAAACATAAACTTTTAGCTACTTCTTTACAAGCAGAACCAAACACAATGAAAGTCCCAACTATGTACTGGCTTCCGAAGCTGCACAAAAAACCTTACAAATATAGATTTATTTCATCTTCCAGCCATTGTTCAACTACTAAATTGTCTGTTTTACTTACTAGTACACTTGGTACAATAAAAAACCTGATAATAAATTGTTCAAATAAGGCCTTTGAAAATAGTGGAATTAATTACTTTTGGAGTGTCAAAAACTCGTTGGAAGTACTTGATAAATTGCATGCATATATTGGTGATTTTGAATCTGTTCAAAGTTTTGATTTTTCTACCCTATATACCACTTTGCCTCATATTCTTATTAAGAAAAAATTCACATCCCTAATTAACTGGGCATTTAAAAAGTCGGAATGCGAGTACATATGTTCAAACTCTTTTAGATCATTTTTTAGTAGCAATAAACAAAAGAACTATGTCAATTGGACATGCTTTGATACTATTTATGCACTTGAATTTTTACTTGATAACATTTTTGTTCGCTTTGGAGATTCCGTATATCGTCAAGTTATTGGAATTCCAATGGGGACTAACTGTGCACCACTTATTGCGGACCTGTTTTTGTATTGTTATGAGTTACAATTTATGACTAAAATTAGCAAAGACCCATCAAAACAACATTTGATACAAAAATTTAACAATACTTTTAGATATTTGGATGATATATTGGCTCTAAATAATGACGACTTCAGTATGTATACTAAAGAAATTTATCCTGTAGAACTTACTTTAAATAAAGCTAATGATAACAATGACCACTGCCCTTTCCTCGATCTTGATATCTATATCATAAACGGGAAGCTTAATACAAAAATTTATGATAAAAGAGATGATTTTTCATTTCCTATTGTTAATTATCCATTTTTAGATGGTGACGTTCCCTTGTCACCATCTTATGGTGTTTATATATCTCAACTTGTACGATTCGCTCGTATATGTAACAATGTATTAGATTTTAGCGAGAGAAATTTATGTATTACTGAAAAATTATTACACCAGGGTTTTCGATATCACAAACTGGTCAAAACATTTACTAAATTTTATCACCGGTATAAGGAAATAATTCGTAAATATAACTCAACATGCAGACATCTTATGCGTTCAGGTATTTCACATCCAAAATTTTATGGAAATATTCTTTATAAAGCACAAAAATGTCAGTATTCTCCTCAGAAACTAACAAAACCTTTAAATAGACTTATTAAAAGGGGATATAGTTACGATACTGTTGTCAGGTCATTAAAGATTGCATATTTTGGCTTTAACATTGATTCAATGATAGGGTCTTTGCATCGGAACTAAACACATTTATTTCTAAAAAAAACAGTTGTTGGCATGACACGGGTTATGTTCTTCTCATATATTTTATGATAGTATGATACTAAACCCCTAACGGGAGGGATTGTACCTGATTTTCATATGATGAAGACATAATCTTTCAATCAGTTTAATTGAGGTCTGGAGCTGGCATGTCAGTTAACTGCTAGTAGTCTGTTGTTATTTATGTATTATTGTCATTTTATTTATTTTCTTTTGTTACATCTTTTGACATCAGACTCGGACTTCTCTTGAACTGAATTTTAATGTGCGTATTGTTATTCTTTTACTTTTCTACATTGGCTAGAGGTATAGGGGGAGGGTTGAGATCTCATAAACATGTTTAACCCCGCCGCAATTTTGCGCCTGTCCCAAGTCAGGAGCCTCTGGCCTTTGTTAGTCTTGTATGATTTTAAATTTTAGTTTCTTGTGTATAATTCGGAGTTTAGTATGACGTCCATTATCACTGTACTATTATGCATATTTTAGGGGCCAGCTGAAGGACACCTATGGGTGCGGGAATTCTCGCTGCATTGAAGACCCATTGGTTGCCTTCGGCTGTTGTTTGCTCTATGGTCGGGTGGTTGTCGCTTTGACATATTCACCATTTCCTTTCTCAATTTTATTCAACATTGACCAGCGCAAAAAGAAGGGAAACTAACAGATACCTGGCAAAACAAAAATCTTTTCTGTTATTAAAATACGTTTTACACGTGCTCAATATCCATGCTTCTTTGTTGATTGTTTATTATTAGGTGACAATCAATAATCTACGGATTCAAAACACGAAAATAAATGAGCTGCCATATATTCACTTCATAACAGACAGAGACAAAAATAATGACGAAAATACGATATGTTTTCGTAAAAAATGATAAAATTGTGCTCAGAAGACTAAGTTTATGACATATGAATGCATTGGTTCAAGAATTGGATAAACATTATTTTTCATCAGTCACTCGTTTCATATGATATTAAGTTAATCAATAACAATTCTTTTACATCTTGCATATTTCATTTTATGTGTAATTAAAAAGAAAATTAATAAGAAGCAATAGTTCACCGTCGTGCATGACATTGAATCAACTTTGCATGAAAAAAATATCGGAAATACAAATATTATGAATCACATGAATTTGAACCAGAGTAAGAGCAAATTTGTCGATGCGATTAGGGTCTTCTGCTTTAAATGTCGTCTTTCCTATGACTGCAAAGTCATTTCAAATAGCAAGTGTTAAAGTAAATAGGAAGACTAAACCAAATCTAATGTCAGAGGGTAAAGATATAAAACATTGCGACAAAGAACATGTTTCTAAGAATTCATAGACTATGGAGACATCGAAACAATCAAGAAAACTTAAAATCAATCTGAAAACGATTAATAAGATCTTACCACTTGCAGTGCATCCCCATCCATGTATCGCGCAGATTGTACCTGTAGAGAATGATGTACTACTGATTGGAAGTTTGATGTTACAAACGTATCTGCCTGCAGGTACTGACTGTTGTAACCGGAATAATGCTATATCATTTTCCCAATCATCTGCAAATTGCAATTTTTTTTAATATTAATATAGTAACAACCAATTAACACTTTCAGTTATCTGATAAAAGTATGTCAAATCTCATGAATTGTAACACTGAAAATCATTTAAATATCATTTTGATAATTGATATTATAAGCGGAGAATTTATGGGTTGGTTTGTTACAGATCGTAAGAAACATGCTTCAACATTGATCATCGCAAAAAAGGGAAACTAACAGATCTCTGGCAAAACAAAAATGTTTTCTGTTATTAAAATAGCAAGAAAACATTACCGTGGGGTGTCTAATGAATTTTATGCATAACATTTTTTGGTAAACTAACTAATTCATATATTATAACCTTACTATTTTTATTGTATCCAGGATGCATTATAATCGTATTTGCGTCGATGATCAACTGTTTCCAATTCGATCTACCAAACAGTTTACCAAACATGTGTTTCACACCATCAACAAAATGTATCTTGAGCATGAAAGTAAAGCAATATATTGATTCACAGTTTACCAAACACGTGTTTCACACCATCAACAAAATTTATCTTGATCATGAAAGTAAAGCAATATATTGATTAAGAAATTATTTAGAAACTAAGGATCCAACTACTTCAATCAAGGTTGACCTTAGATCATATATCTGCTATCAGTTATACATATTCATACATCACAGGAAAGTGCTTCGAGCGTACGAGTTTTCCATAATGTTATTTTCATTTTAAAGTACTCAAGTCAAGGTGAAAGAAATAAAAGATATGAGAGGTTGGAGAACAAGGGGATGCATATTAGTAGGTTCCAGATAGATTTTTAGCCCAAATATTTCAAATTGTTTTTTATCAGGTCAAAATACTACAAATGCCACATATTAGTAGTTGTGATATAACTATTAATACTTAACAACTATGTTTGGCAAAATTATATGAATATTATCTATACATACCCCTAAATCTGCTGTTGACAAACGTACTTTCCAATTTGATGGATCTCTTAAGTTTAGTCTTAATCATAACATGCATATAATATGATATTGCTGCTCACAAGATATTAATCTGATTCCAAACACTCAACGAAATTGTATGGATATCAACACACAATAAACGAAGGAAGTTTGTATGAATGAAAATGAAAATCAGCCAAAGTCCTCTATTTGTTTGTGCTTTTATGGGTTATACGTTATATGAGTTTGACTGTTCCTCGGGTATCTTTCGTCCCTCTTTTATATTATGTCTGATACAAATAGATAAAAAAAAAACGATAATATTCAACATTCATATAAATGGTATTATTCAAATGAGTTCAAGAGTGTTAATGAGCTATTGAATGTTCTTGTTATTCAGTTATACATATTTCATGTTTATTTGTTATATAAACAACAAATCCAATGGGGTACGATTCTGCTAGGTTGGTGCGTGTGGATGGATTGCTGGAAATTTGGACTACTAACAGAAACCTTATGTGCTTATTTTTGGCATACATTTAGACTTATCCTGGTATTCAAAGATATTATCACATAAGTCCGTGAAGAGACCATTTTCGTCGTTACAATATTATTTTGAATATTAATAAAATGCAGACATTTCAGACAGCTTAGATGTGCAGTTTGTGATCTATTTTCAAGGAGATATCAATGATCAGTATTACAATTTAATGCTTTAAATGATGAATTGTCAGTTTGCGACGAGACCCCCGAAATAGCAGACGTAAAATGCAAACATACAATATCAACAAAGAATGCATCGTATGTGTAATAATTTTATTCACTATCATGGTTTTTACAAATGGCTTTTTCAAAATATACCGGTAATATGAAGGTCAGAGCATAATGTTAATGGCGATTGAGTGCAGCAGGTAAGTCCTTAAAAACTTCATACTGAGCAAAGAAATGATATCTTAATATCTTTATCAAGAAAAATCTCATACTCCTTCTGTTAGGTGGTGTTGGTGCAGTATTAATGACCGAAAGTTGTTCCATATTTTAAAAGCCACAATGAAGAAGATATGATAACTTATTAAATTTCGGACAAAATTTTAATATTCAGGTCGAACAGTTCGAAGTCGATGATACGTCTGGTCGGTAAAATGTTAAGCCATATTACACACGTTTAATATCACAAAATTGTATTATGGGTTTTACCAAGAGCAGAGGGGAATGATTCAGATACAGAGGAAAACTCTTGCATAAAGTATGATTATATAAATATGATAATAACATAATTTTTATATCAGATTGATATCAAACATTTGAACTTAGAAATATTATTCTGGCTTATTGCACAACTAACTAATTACATGAGATAAAAATCTAAAGATTTAAATGTATTTTTAAGACTTAAATCTTTAAAAAGAAATATAATAGTCTACATTACATGTGTGACGAAACACAATACGCTTTAAAATAAGTTGCATGATCAGTGCATATAACTTTATAGCAATCATCTATCATTTTCATCATTGATTCAAGCTAGGCAAAAGTTACACATACCCTTCATCGAAGCAATTGGCTACAGTTAGTATGCATCTGTCAGTTATCAGAGAACTTCCACAATACGCACGCCTGTGCCTTATTAGAAATATTCCGAGAGAGAGAGAGAGAGAGAGAGAGAGAGAGAGAGAGAGAGAGAGAGAGAGAGCGCGCAAATTTGACGAAGCAATCATGTTCGGCATTCAAACTTCATAGTTGACAGGCTAGTGATACATAATCGTTCGACAACTTACACCAATCGGTCAACGCGGCCCCTTTGTACTAGTCACTAATATAAACTTTTCGCCATTAAGTTTTGTTTTTGCCCTTTACTCACTCGTTTTTTTTCAAATATGGTGTATATTCATATATTGTGAATTCCAAGGTAGGCTGAATGTACATTTCGTAATGCAGGTTTACGATTTTGCTGTTTGAATAAAAACTTATGAATAATGTTCACATATGAGACTCAACAAAATATTTTATGATTTTTATCTATATCAATCAACTGCAGATATTTTAAAAGACGATTTATTCCGTATAAACAATTATTGCACAGCTCTATCCACTTAAACTCACTCTTATTAAAACCAACGTAAAAGGTGACTGATATTTTTATTCAAACTCAGATGTTGAAATTTATTATGGTAGTATTATACAGACTGTATGATAAAAAGAACGATTAAGTTTGTGATTCTGTTTTGGTTTTGTTTGTGCATGTTCAATCATATTTTTGTCATTGTTTGAAATTTCAAGATGTCGATATTAGATATTCTTCGTTTAATAATTATGTGAGACATAAACATACAAACTGTATCAACGCCCCTGAATAGCACGACAGTCCGTGTCTGTTGTGATGTTTTTGATTTCAATGAACGTAATCCATTATATTACTATTGAATTATAAAGTAAGCGGTTTCGTTTTCAACTTTAAAACATAATTTTCATAATTAATCGGTGACACTCAGGACACTTATTTTTGCGTTATTTTGCATGTATATTATACAATGATTATACGCCTATAATATATAGAGACTCTCTATATAATATAGCAGTGATCGCCATGGAGAAGAAACTTGGAATTGATAGTTAATAGCAAAAACACTTTATTTATAATATATGTATGTTCATAGGCATAATATACGGAAACTCGAAAATCATGGAATTTAACAGGGAAAAAAAATAACGGACTTTGGAAAAAAAGGGAGATGGCTTAAAATAACTATCCTGTCTCGAGGTATCTATGACTTTTAATACCTTTTCTGAAATTCTCCAGACATCAAATATTATACAGAAAAAAATACTATCACATTTGTTCACATAGTTCACATACTTTCAACCAAGCTCTATAAATCCCCGCGATTTCGCGGGTGTGTTTAGTTCCATTTAATTTTTCGAGATTACCATTATAATTAGGGACACAATAATCAGTTTAATCTAATGATCACTTTCGGTCATTAACGTCCCGTCAATTTAACATATAGACTAATGGATGTAGGTAGTAAGTATTTATTTAAGGGTTGGTAATAGTATATCTTTAAGATTGTACATTTACCAATTAATTTTAAAAACCTACAAAGAACTAGACTATTATTATTATTGACAACAAATCTTTTTCAAAATTTGTTACGTATTTGTTCACTTACAAGAGTAAGAAATATCCGTTTGAAATTTATATATATATTTTTCATTTTGAAGGTAAAATGACAGAACGTGATGTTCTATTTTAATTCACCTTAGACGCATTCTTATGTCACGTACATGTTCAACAAGGAAGTCGTCACTGATACGTCAAACGTTTATTTTTTTGTCATTCCATCAACATTTCTGATTATATTTAGAATACAGATAACATAAAATGCGGGGTATAGTTCTAGAGTTCAACATATTACCTGAAACAACGACAATAATAGATAATATATCAGGTTCTGTAAGATCGATCAAATCATACTTGTATCTTAAGATATAACTATTACAATTGATTTTGTTAATTAAAAGCTGCTTCTAACAATTGCAACTTCTGATCCATTTTTATTTTTTGTACAGGGGTTAAGGAACATACAGAGTATTTTGCAATACCAATCCAATATTTTAAATATTCTATCCCACCATAATTTGTGGGCAATATGCTCTTACATCTACATTTGTAAATATAGTATTTAGACAACGTCAAGATATTCTTAATTGTTTTACTGTTGACAAAATCCTCAGACTCACCTAATATGACATCTATTGCACTGAAAGGCAAAAACCACAAATAGGAAGGGGTTTCTTAAGTATGGAATTAAAGAGAAAAACGAGTTAACGAAGACTCATGTAAAATGTAAAACAACGGTTATTTTTGTCAAAGGGATATTTAATTTGAAAAAGAAACGTAACATGCTCATTGGACAAAGATCTGCCTCCCCTTAAGGAATGATAAAGTGGTACGAACCTTAATAAAATCGTCGACCTCTCGAAATTAGTCCAGAAACTGACATAAAACTACCCAGAAATGGAAGAAAACAAAACATATGTGTCACTATTAGACCTTTAAAGAACCAAAACCATTGGCAAACTTTGTATAAAAAAACATGCTTTGAATAACTTACATGATTGTTTTACTGCTTTTGAGCCATTTCAAATCATTATGCTGAAACTAAATGTGAAAAGGCAATCAATTTAAACCATTCAAGTTCATCAATCCTTACGAAAAACCAGGTGCAGTCGAAAGGGTTTCTTTCGACATGCCTTGTGTCTTACTGAAAGAAGAACAATGTTAATCCTATATGTATGCAATCGTTAGTACCTTGGAACGCAATTACTTCATCTCTTTACTAGTTATGCTGATTAAGAGTCACAATTGTCTGATTCAAAATAGCATATTTTTCAAGAGCTAAAACCAACATATACACTAACTCTTCACTAGTTAAGTTCGTAGGTTCTGATTCGTGAAGAAATGATGTTTACTTTTCGTAAGTTCAGACGTAAACTTAAGTTTTAATGGGAGATTGAAGATTGTTTAGAGTAGATAATCTCCAATCTTTTTTTTTTTTAAGTTATTCAACTGTTTTGGTTTTGATTTTAATACAAACACACTGTGTTTGTTCCTTTGAGTTTTAACGCTGACGAAACGATTATATGAAAGAACATTTATGACACAATAGTATACAGAAAATCGTTAAAAGACCTTTTCGAGTTAGTTGTGCTGATATTTTCTTCTTTCGTCTACCTACTCAAAGTTGCCTATAAGTTACAGTTTGTAGCTGTATAAGATTATAATCAAACCTAGAAGAATAATAACTCAGTGGTTTTACTTCGGCATGGAATGTTAAACACAATTTTATACCTTTTTTATAGCCTTTGAACTTGAAGATTCCATAATAAGATACATATATCGTATTATCACGAATGAGTAAAACCTTAGATGTTTAAATAAATCGAAACCACAACATGCCTAATTCGAATGCGAATGCTGAATAGGATTTGAGTAGTTCATATCAAATACTTCAAAATTGAAAACATGTCTGATTCTCCGGTTAGCAATAGACATATAGACATGATAAAAATGAAAAATTGGATTAGAAAAACGTTTTCGTCTTTTAATTGTTTGTGTTAGAAAAATTAAAATTAGAAGTAATTAATAAATATGTTGTTGACAAAATCACGTAAACACTATAAGATTGCTAGATAATTGAGATGTTAGTGTAACGTCATATGCTTTCGTCAGATCTCGTAATCTTTTCATTCCTTTTTTGTGTGTATTTGGTGGGGGTTGTCCTGAGAAACTATTTTTAGTTCAATAATATATTCTGTGATGATCTCTTGGTGTTAATGAAACTATGTAGGCACTGTACTATGAATCGTCATTGATCTGGAAGTCTACCGTAGCTATCAACAAATAAGTGCATTTTCTTATATTTGGTGTAACATACAACATATTAAGAGAATTACCTGACAATTCCTGTCGTTGCGCAACACAAATATTGCTGGGTCATAGCAATATTACAGAGATATCAAGGACTTTTAGACTGCATGGCTAATTCTAGATATCTCTTTCGGTTTACATTCCCTTTTCTTTACGGTTTGTTTTCGCTTTGGAATGCACCTATATTTTGTTTTATAGTATGTACTATTCATGTTATTATTGTTTTAAGATTTGTAATACACATTTTGACATCCATGTAAACAAAGGTGCGATACTTTGATTCACTTTTCAATAAAAGAAAATTTAAAATGTGCATGTCTTCTTCAAAGTTTACACTTCAGTAAAATTTTGCATGACAAACATATTTCATTTCAAATAACTCTTGAAAGGTTATCTTTTAATCAGATGATATAATATTGTATCAATATTTGTTTTTCTCACCCGGAAGACTTCACTTTCAATAAGTAACTAAAATGGCTTTCTTGATTGCAAGTTTAATATGTGTTCTCCTCTTTCATGGATTGGCACAGGAAACGAATGGAAGTGAATTGCCGACGCAATGTACTGGAAGAACACGTATGTTTTGTTATCCTGTTATACCATCATTGATTCAGATGTATGGATGGAATCTGCCAAATGTTGAGCGATTATATTTGTATGATGGATATGGCTTAAAATGTTCATTGCAAACATTACCCTCCGGACTATTTTATTGGGCAACTAATGTACAATATCTATATATGGGTGATGTTGGATTAGAAAATTTGAATTGCGATATTTTCCAGCCTTTGAGGAATTCGCTCAACACAATAGAAATGCAAAGAAACATATTTCGAGAATTTCCATCATGTGCTCTGAAAAATATGAATCATCTTAAAAGTATAGACTTTTCATACCAAATCATAGAATCGATAAATATTAATGATATAGAATTGGATTCTTTATCAAAAATAGAAATGAGACAAAATAAAATAATTAGCTTTTATAATTTAGTATTTCTAATATCAACAACAACAATGATATAACAATTGTTCTTGATAACAATAAGATTTCCTATCTGAATATATCTGGTGTTAACCGTATTAAGCATCTTCAGGTGATTGAAAACCAACTAGTAGAAATAAATCCTGGCATTTTTCATAACTCACGCTCAAACCTGGTGTATTTAGAGCTTTCGTATAATGCTCTTGATGACGATATCTGGAATGTTTTAAAAGGTGTAACATCATTGGAAACATTAAAACTTAAGAAAAATATGATCCAAACTCGCTTGTCTAAATGAATCCATCTTGATTTATCTTGTAATTACATAAAATTGTTAACAGATGT